>CAJQZN010042364.1:1507-12291 GCA_907164685.1 Colias eurytheme | reverse complement strand
GCTCTCTGTTTACATGTATTGAAACGTTTAGGCTATTAAATATTTTGTTTTTCAATATTTACTTCGGATTCAATTTTAAAACAGAAATATAGTTTATTATTTTATGATATTGATCGATTTCTTAGAATATGAACAATTATTATATAGACTGCTACGTTGAAAGACAGCATTTAAAGTGATAATTAATAAAGGTTTTAACTCTATGTAATATTATTATTATTTAAAAGGGAACCTATCTTTACTGTCCATAAAAAAATTTTAAACCTGTTTTATTTCTTGTTTTTATGTAACCTGTACTGCCATGAAATTATTAATAATAGTCGCTTCAGTTCGTTCTTCTACTTCAGTATTATATTATTTTTAACTTTTATAATATTCTTCAATGTTTTACTCGATTCCATTAGTTACATCTCTAGAATGAACTAGTTGAACATTAAAAGCTTGCAAATGATTATAATTAAAAAAAATTGTAACATACACTGATCATGATGATTTTTCATTTCAGAGTAGCAATTTAATTTGAACTAGCTGTTGCCCGCGACTTCGTCCGCGATTACGTCGTTTTTCGTCATTCGTCGTTTAAAAAAAATACGTGACACTTTATTTTTGAATGTTCTTAATTGTCTCTTATAAAAATAAACTACATTAAAATTGAATACTCTGATAAGAAAATCTTAAAATCGGAGGACATCGAAAATCTGAGGAAAACATGAGTGAATTTGATTTAAATTCTACATTACTTAGTAATTCAAATAATAATCTAAATTAAATGTAGATTAACAGTTTGAGCGCATCATTATATAATATGTACCTAAGTATTAAATTACGTTAGTTTACATAGTAATTTTACTAAAAACACGATGACTTTCTTTCGCGCTCGGTACAACAAACTAAGCATGTTTGTGGTACGTGGCCCGCGTCACTTGACCCCCTGCGAGTTCCCCTCCGTTACTATGCGAAAATACATTCGTCGCCCTACTGTAGGAAAAATTGTAATATTTTAAATTCGAGAAATATTGATTTCTTGTATTCGACTATTCGTTGTAGTCGAATACAAAATATATTTGAAGAAACTTAGGTTGGCCTTCAGGCAAAAGGGATCCTATCAAATGATAAACTTGACCTTGTATCTTAAAAGTAAGCATGAAAGGATCCTCTGATAATTGTTGAGCACCAAAGGATCATTTAAAACGCACTACTATAAGAGCGAATATTGTCTAAGAACTGTTTAGATTGCACATGTTCCTCTAAAAGTAGTGATTTCAAAGGTTCTGGTGTATCTTCAAACGAAAGCCGACTCCTTACTCCTCTTTAAAGCATTACAAAAAGAACATACTACGTTAATATCGCCTATACAGAAGATGATCTGTAATCAATTGTGAGGTTATAAGCAAACCCACTTTTATATTTGTCGGACCACACCACCGAATTCGTAGATTGATCTTCTATGTTTACCTCTTAAGTCATTAAGACTGTCGAAATCTGTCTACAGTAAGACGGGTCTCTCGCTATTCGTCCGTTTCAAGAGACCAAATAGTTTCAATTCTTAATCTTTCATTAAACAAACTTATTAATCGTACTTGTCTCAAATAATCTTGAAATTGATATTTTTTGATTTTATGGCATTCAAATGCTTTATAAATATAAATTTATAAAGAATAGAAAAAACTCGATCACGAGGCGGGACTCGAACCCGCATCCTTTCGCGCCATTCCAAATAATCTTGTCTCAAATAATGGTAATATTCGCGTCCCTACTCTAGTCATTGCTTATGCTCATGTTCATCTTCAAGAGATCGAATAATATTATGGTGCACCCTATCATTTGTCAATCGGTCTTCATATTGAGTAAAAGTTTCAGATTATCGAGATAAAATATGCCATTTGCGATCAGCTGTGAGACGTTATACCCTCTCAGTGAAGGTTTCGGTCTCACAGGATAGTACATGCCGTTCGCGGTCAGCTGTGAGCCGCTATTCTCGTTGTGAAGCGGTTTCAGGTTCTCGGCATAACACAATATGTTGTTTTCGGTCAATAGTAAGCCTCTTACCTCTAACGATCCTTGAGAACTCATTTTCTTAGCTTTGCTCGAATTTCGATATAAAGATTTTTTAGGTGGCACTGATGCGAGTAAATAAAAATTAAGTTAAAACGGACTGAGAGTGTTATAATCATCAATCATCATCATCATCAATACCTACATATAATAAAATTGTGGAAAAGCGATGTCTCTACAATGAAAATATGTAGAAAAAAATTAGCAGGTGTTATTATTAAATCGATCTTGAACCCAAAAGCCCAAAACTGTAGTTAAAAATTTTTTTGTCTGTTTGTCTGTATGTTTGTGCACGCTAATCTCAGAAACGGCTTATCCGATTTAGATGCGGATTTCACTAATGTATTGTGGTAATGTTCATTTAACAGTTAGTGTTTATTTCATGTCAATCGGTTCATAAATAAAAAAGTTATGACAATTTATAAGTAATCACGGCGAACATTTGCTAAGGCATTCTATTGTACACTGTACAGTGTACGATAAAACGTAATTTATCTGTTATACGCTACAGTTATTCCTTTACATGTCCAGATGATCATATCAAAATTCCCCAAGGGTTTGGGGGTAAGCTGAGGTAGTAGGGGGGGCGGGGTCAAATTAACATTATGGTTACTTCTAATAGGTAAATTTTCCACACAAAATGTCCTTTAAATTATGTCGTATTATATTTTTAACCCCCGACGCAAAAAGACGGGTGTTATGTGTTTGACTGCTATGTATTTCTGTGTGTGTGTGTGTGTGTCTGTCTATGGCACCGTAGCTGGCTAACAGGTAAACCGAATTAGATGCGGCTTTTTTTTTGTTAGGCAGCATATTTTCCGACGCTGGTTCTTAGATAAATTGTATCGAAATCGGTTCATCCACTTATTATACCTACATAGGGGTAAAAGTGGGAATGAAAAAAATGATATAATAATTTATTTTTAAAGATCGTTGGGAAGTTTATGAAATTATTTATTCCTTTTTCTATACACTTTTCTTCGTCTAAACGGTTAAGTTACATCGCTCTCTCTTCAGCCTTTAGTTACGTGCGTGAGACAGGAAACATCTAATTTGGATTTGTTGCTGGATTTGATAAAAAATGAGTATCGATTAAGCTGATCAGTGGCTACACCATACATTATTAAAAACATCCATTTAAGAAAGGAAGGAAATAGAATTTGCTCCTCTCCCCCCCTGGTTCCTAAAAAATAATATGACATAATTTAAAAGAAATTTTACGTAGAATTAGTTAGGCATTTCTTTTTTGATTTTCGATATTATATACTAATCATAATTTTTAATTACAATATTATGTAGTAACTATTTGGTATAGGTTAGGCATTTCATTTCTTGATTTTCTTTAATAAGTTGGTACGTAAGTTTTTTAGCTCAGTTTAGTAAGAAATTTTAATAACAATTCTTTTAATTATTTATGGTAGTACGTATTTACTCAATAATTGTATGTTAAGTAGTAATTCAGCATGGGCGTAGCCACGGTGGGGCTGGGTGGGGCGCTTACCCTGGCTTTGATCTGGTAGGTACCAATTGTGAAGGGGAGTGGGCGTGGGCGTTGGCGTGGGCCTGGGAGTGGGCGTGGGAGTGGAAGCATGAAAATAAAAACAATTATTGTTGCCCCACCCTGAGCCCATGGTCATAGGTCCCATAGTCACTATTCCACGCGGACGAAGTCGCGGGCACAGCTAGTAGACAAATATAATCAGAAAGCTTTGAACTCCTAAGCTCAACCATAAAAGATAGACATTAATTATGATGTCGGGAGATATTTTTTATATAATATGGAGAACATTTCTTTCATACTTGATTTCTGTGTAGCTTTAACCCTTAAGGTTGCACACGCGACGAAAGCTTAAAAATGGAGTTACTGCTCTGCTCACGAATATGAAAAATAATTGTACCAAGTTTCGTTTAAATCCGTCGAGTAGTTTTTGTTTCTATAACGGTTATACAGACATACAGACGGACAAAAATTTTTGGCGTCAGAGTCGATCCCTAATCACCTCGTGATAGTTATTTAGGAAATATATTTCGTATTAACAGTCAAAGTATATTTTTACTTACAACATGTAAATGATGAAGGAATAAAAATTATCAACGAACTAACCTTTTTGTATTATTGTTTATAAATATAAATTCATAAACAATAAATTTATAAAGAATAGAAAAAATTCGACCACTAAAGAATGCTGGTTCGAGTCCCGCCTCGTTATCGAATTTTTAAAACACGAAGATTTTTAAAAATGTAACCAATGAACACAATCAATATTAGATTAACTGTAATGGTGTCTAGTTTGACTTAAAATAATAAACATCTACCCTCACTTTTAAAAATGTAGTATATTCACACGAATTATAAGCGCACCTTATAGGGAAGGGAAGATATGGGTTAAAGAGTTAAATAAATAAATAACATAATTATATTTAAATTATTAATTTTTAACATTGTGTTCAGTAGTGTTAACATGTAAATTGATTTGATTTTTACGAAATCTCATAGATGGCGCTGTTCCAAATTTGTATACTAATAAATTCATTAAACTGATTCTCTGCCCAAATTACGTAAATGACATAGTTTTTATTGTGTAAAGCTAGATAATAGCATGGCTTACCCGAAACCAACATTTAAACATGAGTCTTTAGATTGTACGCTGTCGTAATACACGGAATACGTAAGAAAAAAAAAGGTTCACAGCTCCTCCCCCGGAGGTGATAGCATGATAATATGTTTAAAAAAGCCTCACCCGACCTGTTAGTAATATTCATGCAAAATTTGAAGTCAATCTATGCAGTACTTTTCGAGATTAGCCTGGACAAACATACAGACAAACAGACAAACAGACAAACAGACAAAAATTCTAAAAACTATGTTTTTGGCTTCTATATCGATTATAGATCATGGATTATGTATTCTTTTAAAAAAATATTCAATGTACAGTTTTGACTTTCCTACGATTTTATTATATGTATAGATTTACAACATTTTGATTATCCAAAATCCAAACGATACAAGGTTTGCTCAACTAGGAATCCTTTAAAGTGCAGTCACGTATTTTCAAAATAAATGAGAGCATTAGTTCTAGTGACATGTTTTATGTTAATTCACACAGCTCGCTTCATGAATAGAAATAAATTTCATTGTGTATTGCTTATTTCCTTCGTGAATAAAATATATAATTTCAATTTAGATTAATTTGCATTCTCTAAAAGGGTATGAGCTTACTATATTAATCACTAGCTTTCCGGCCGCGGCTTCGTCCGCGTTTTCAGAGGAAAACCTGCATAGTTATCGTTCCTGAGGGATTCTGGAATAAAAAATAGCAAACATCCATAAATACATACTAACAAACGGTCACATTTATAATATGAGTAATCATGCTTACGTCATCTATTTTTGATTTTGGATGATATGATTTTTAATTATAATCAAATCACTGATTTTAAAAGGTAGATATTACTTTCAGCACATCTTGTTGAAAAAGATGAAGAATAAAATAAGAAATCATATTCATTCTTTGTTGAGTGAAAGCTTTATAAAACTTTGGTTTTGTTTGGTTTATATAAAACTTTGCTAAACCTTTCACAAGCGAACACTTATACTTACGGCTTAAAAATGTCTCCAAAAAGCTAACAACTCTATTTTCTTACACTCAAGACCACAAACACTAAAAACAATGTAATTTAAAGTACTGTTATAAAAATAAAAACGTACGAAATTTAAATAAAACATTAGTATGATTAATAATTTACAAAATGTCCTTGGCCGTAGTTATTCGGGGTTTATCTTCAGAGGACAGATATAACTTCAATTTGCATTCAGTGTTTGTTTTGATTATTGAAATCACACTGAATATATTATACCCAGACGGTAGATAGTCTTCGCAACATTTTTGCCTTTATTCAGGATCTGATATCGAAGTAACTAGGTTTATAATCCTATATCATACACATTAGTTATTCAAAATCTTTTTAAATTATGTTTAATACTGCTTAAGACTTAGTATCTTACTATTGTACCTATATAAAATGAATAACAATGTGCTATTAAATGTATAAAAGTCATTGAGGTATTATACGTACGTAGTACATGGTAACTCAATGATAAAAGTGTTAATTTTATGCTCTATGAGATTTTCTTGAATACTTCAACTCTTCCAGTCAATGTTTTTTCTTTTATCGGCAAATTTACATAATCGAAAGATAAAAGTTAGCAAAACTTTATTTATTATATTTCTGGCGTAATGTAAGCAGTCAGCGGTTGATGGATTTAGATCCGGTGGAAGCTCGCTCGTCAAAATGCAATAAAGTTTATTTTACGCTTTAATATGACTGGCATTTCTCGAGATTACGTGTTCATCTGAAAGATTTAACGGTTACCTATAATATAACGAAAATGTGATATCGCTCAGTCGCTTTGATAAAGATAGCAAACGCGAGAAAAACATTCGGCTGTTTCGTTTTACGTAGCGCAGGCATCGTTACATAAATGTGTATAAGCGTGCCAAGATGTTTTTTTATCTTTTATAAATGATATCAATTGGATTTTATGCGCCACAAGTTTGAACGAGATGTGAATGTGTGACAACCAGAAACCAATTTACGTCAACATGCAATCTCTGTCTCTGCAGTTTCATTTTTAATTGACGTTTGAAGTTAGAATCGGGTGACGCAATTCATCAATACAAAAGCAAAACCTTTTTCTTTATGCCTATATTGATAGCTCTACTTTCGAACCCATATTTCTCAATATACGAGTCTTGGGCCATAATTTTTTCGACTCCCCCATCAGACTGAAAGTAGTGTATCAAAAATATAATAACATCAATTCATATCATTGTTTTCAGATGTGAATACATTTGACAACAAAATGTATCATGCGGTAACAAAGTGAAGCTGTCCTTAGAATGGTAAAAATGCGATATATTCAAGATGATAAAACAATACTGTTATCCGTCACATTTGGATCAAACCTGAAAAGAAACCTTCGGGCAAAGGTAAACCCACGAGGGTATACTGGGACTGTTTTGTAGTTTATTGTAGTATATAGAGTGCAATGCGCTATAGAAGATGAAATGTTTTCAAATGAAATATGGTTTAGCATATGTATTGAAAGTTTCAATCGTTTGCTGAAGCTGTTGTGGACGTTTTGAAAGCGGGAATATTCTGGACTTAGTTGTATATACTTAAGTCATTTTACTTTAAAAAGAAACATACAAGTTAAAATATTTCACAATAAATAAAAAGTAAACACACTAGGTAGTAAAATCAGAAGATAATATAATGCATGCACATTGATTGAAACAACGTTTTACCAACATATTTTATGAACAATAAAAAAATTTAACTTGTATAATACAAGAATCACTTTTAAATGTCAATATTTCTAATATACAAAATTATTTGTGTTTTAATCAACATCATAGTCAAAATATACTACATAGAGTTTCATAGAGACGGAGATATAAAAATTCAACGACTTTAAATTTTGTTACGTTTTTAATTTTGAGATCGACTAATATAATAAAATAAAATTTTACAACATAATATTCCGAACACACTTTTAGAAAACAAGTATCTCTTAATAGGTATTATTACAGTTTCCTGCTATGTTAATTGTATTTCCTGTTTCCAGTTGAAAAGATAATTGGATTAATGCCAAGCATTTTCAGCGTTACCCTGTTTTTCACTTAAAACGGTAAAAACAGTAAAAAGGTAGTAACTGTAAATTTCATTGAAATTTGCTGGAACAATTAACTTGGCAATCTTTTCCTCTTCTCAATTAGCTATAATTGAACCAATACCAATGAAAAATGTTTTTTCAAAATTATTAAAACAACCAACTGTCTAAACCCACAGACAATATACTGCAAACTTTCAAAAGCGAGGGAAATTAATTTCTTCCAATTCATTGTTCTTGCAATATTCTTCATCGCTTTAGAACTTGATTATATTTCCAGGTTTCAATTTAATCAATGTATTGACTTTCAAGCGTGTTGAAATTAAAAATGTTGCGGTGCTTCCTTTTCAGTTATTAACTTGCCTTTCTTCTGGTGACTCTTTTATTTACTATACTGTGTATACAAAGAAAACTGTATAATGGAAAAATGTGAAAGGCTTATATTCTATTATGAATTATTATGACCAAAACAACGTTTAGGTCGCAGGAAACATATACTGCAGTCTATGCTACTAATCAAATGAATTCCGTCAACATTAAGTCTAATTTATTTCCTTCTTGATACGTTGTTTATTAGTAATAGGAGACCTTATGTTAGAGACAGCGGAATGTCGGAGCCCTCTAGAGACTTCCTACCAACCTTTCTACCTATTCCAATCTCTGAGCTTATTTATTTTGTTTCGTTATGTCAAATAACCATCATGACAAGGGTCTGGTAGATGAAAAGTGAATGAGTATCAACAAGTCAACCGTCTATTTATAGAGGTTCATTTAAGATTTGAGATTTTGAATGCATTACAGTTATTAAAGTATGACGTAGATGGATGATCGAGAAGAACACGAAACCTATTTGGATTGTATTTGTATTCATGATTGTGTGTTAATAATATAAACTTAATGGCTTCGTAATGTACACAAACACAACCCCGCTGACGATATATGCTTTTTATTGAGCAATAAGTAAAATAAATGAAAGCTTAAAATGCCAATAATTCAGGCTTGCATAATATATATTTTTGGGAAGCTGTAATTTATTTTTTGATAAAGCTATAACTGGTTGTACATGACATGGATTTATATTTGAGATTATTTTACCTACTATGCTTTTTATGTGTTACATACAAAAAAATAAAAATTTTGCTTTTACATCTTGCAATACCTACCAGGGATTTTTTATAACACCCTCCATTCTAACTGTATCCAATAATCACAAAGAAAAATTGTTACCAATTTCCCTTTACACGTGTTTCGGAATTTCCTCCTCTTTCAGCAATTTCGGATAAAATACGTTAGTGTTACAGGGAATGGTAAAATTAAAGGTTTACTTTGTTAAAAAGTTTTACATACTATGGAATAGTTCTGACTAGTAACGTGTTGTCTATACAAATATTATAAAGAGGAAAGGTTTGATTTTTTGTTTGTTTGTTTGTTTGTATGAATTGAATAGGCTCCGAAACTACTTGGCAGATTTGAAAAATTCTTTCACTGTTGGAAAGCTACATCATTTCTGAGTGACATAGGCTAGGTTTTATCCCGGAAATCCCACGGGAACGGGAACTATGCGGGTTTTTTTTTTTGAAAACGCGGGCGAAGCCGCAGGCGGAAAGCTAGTAAATGATATTATTTTAAATAGGTTTAACACTACCTGGTCCATTGGGTCAATGCTTAAGAGAAACTAAATAACAAATTGTTTCCGTTGACCTCCTCTTTAAGAGGCCAAGCAAATTATCCCAGCTGTAGGACAGTAGTTGCTAATCCAAGTTTGCTTTGCATTGAAACTAACTCAATTGTAAAGAAGGTAGGAATTATTAAATAACGTAGCAATGACTATCGCTTAAAATTTGTCATATAAGATTAGATTATCTTGATAGTACTTACGTAAGCATAATAAGTTTTATATGGTTTATATCGTCCAACATTATTTATGGGCTATGTATGGCTCTTATATCAGTTACGCATTTACGTCAACCACTTAAATTAATTTTAGATGAATGTATGTACAATTTAAACAACACAACGTAAAAACTAATTGTGATATTGATGTATTAACTTTAACAATTTTAATTTTAATTACTTGTTCGTAGGCATGATAAAATGTATCAAGGCTAAAAACAAAGAAGTGTGGAAACTGGAAAACATCGGCTTTATAAAACTTCAAAAGTCAAATGGTTGGATTTTTTTCCAAAAATCCAACCATTTGACTTGAAAACTTTACAAAACACTTAGATCCTAAACAAACAATGCTTCGTGCCTGGAAATTTAAGAGATGAATTACAGGTCTACTCTTGTGTTACATTACGTTGAATTGGTTTTAATACCTTTGAAAAGTGTTTACTGAGGGCATGAGAAGAATATTTACTGTTTCTCTACAATTGAAAAACAACTGTATTAGTATGCCTAGACTTAGTATGCCTGAGGCTTATTGAGATTGTACATAAATTAATATTGTATGGTATTACAAATATGAAAAAAACAGCACTTTTTACGTTTTTTGTTTCATATAATTTTTTACTCCCAACGCGAAGGTATCGTACATTTCCAAGCCTGTGTGGGTTTGCGTATGACCTAACATACAATAAGTATTATATAATAGAGGTACCTAAATCTTAATTTAATCACAATTATAGAGTCTTTTTATTAAGTGACTTTATGAAATTATTTTATATATAGTATATCAAAGCGAGACACCATCTCCTAATTGAAATTGTAGTTTGTCAATACCTACCTACTTAACACACTTACGGCCCTGCGAAGCCAATTTTATAACAGAGTACACGGTCCAAAGACATTTTAAATTGGATGCAAATTGCTGTACGCCTCATTCGTTCCCTCTGCTAAAGAAATCTTACACGTTTGTAATATAATAATAAATAGAACTGCGTATTCTTTGTTTAGCTCGTGACGACATCTAGAGCTTTTTATATGAATTCAGAAGCATGGAACTTTTTACCTACTAATAACCAAATAACTACATCCATTGATATTAAAATAATAATAATATGTAGCAGTATGTATGTAGCAAATAAATATCACATCTGTTTCAATAATTGATAAT
>CAJQZN010042363.1:0-14489 GCA_907164685.1 Colias eurytheme | reverse complement strand
CATCAAAATATAGACCCCAGACTCCCAATATAGCTTTCGCTGTGTTTCAGGAGTCTGTGCCTATTATAAAAAAAGTTTTTTTCATTTATAAAATTCTGATATAATCGATTAAAAAAATAGTACGGTCTACATGATTTATATTTGAATCATTCGAATAAATAATAATATAAGCAGTATAAGGTTCGATTAAAACTATGTAGGTCAACAAAATATTTAAAGATTTTTTACAAAACAAAAACGTAGGTAGGTACACTATTGCATGCTTTACTAAAAGTTTGATACATCTATATAATTTATCGCGAAATAGAAAACTTTGACCATTATTTAATTAAATGTTATAAAGGGTTAAAATTAGGCCAGGAGACACAAGGTCAGATTAATAGTAATGATAATAGCCACATGCTGTTTTGAGCTTGATATATTCCAGATATGTAAAACCTTGTTAATTAATGACGTTTGACCTTGATGACGTCATTTACACGAGGTGAATATGGAATAAGTTATGTTACTTTAACTATTAAATAGTGAAAGGGCCAAGTTACACACTCGCAAGTTAAGTTCTCATAGTCTATTATAACAATTTGAATGTATATTTTCATTACTTTTCTTTTTAATTGACATGTAAACGAAACAGAACATTCATATTTATATTTCGGAAAAAATAGCCCTACATTATTATCATTATAATAAGTATATAAAAATTAATAATAATTATTCGTCAATTAAAATGTCTCTTATTAAATTAATTCCCAGTTATAAGTATCTACATTTTGCGTATTAAAAGAAAAGGCACTCAGTGTTAATCGCCTGACCATTGTTGTATACTGAACTCTGTAAGGGACTTATTATTGTATAAACACTGATTTTATAAAAAAAGAATTAATCAACAAAACGACGTCACTATTTTGTCTTAAATTTTTATGTTTTCATCCCTAGCTAGCATTACATATATGCACATACGCAAAGCGGTATATATATATATATATATACATATATACCGCTTTGCGTATGTGCTCGTGCGGATGGCAAAGATAAACGAAACGATAAAGGGTTTCCAGTTAGAGGTGTACACATAGAGTTTTAATAATTCATCTAAAATAATAAATTTTATGAGTATTTTTACGTAATCAGCGTCTGCAAAGCTATAAGTCCCATTAAGCTCATCACACCAACGATGGGACACCCTGTATAATATTAATACATAATTTTTCCTAGCCACGCAAGTGAAGCCGTAGTTCTTAGCTAGTGTATAAAAGCAAAGCGTCGCATCATTGATAGGCTATACTACATACAAATCAGTTTCGTTAAAACATTTTGTATACGGGAATGTATACCTTTTCGTAGATAAGAATTATGTCCTTGTTCACCAGGTTGTCTGTAAGAGATCTCTACTATAGTGATAAGACTGCCAGTTGTGCACTTCTGGCGTTATTTTGTTGTTTGGGGCATAAATGAATTAAGTTTTTTATGTTTTTGAATTCTCATGGCAAATAATTGACGTCTGGGTTATAGGCGGAAGTGAAAATAATTAAGAACTTGGATTTTTTAATAAATCTGAAT
The DNA here is from genome assembly GCA_907164685.1 of Colias eurytheme. Taxonomy (NCBI): domain Eukaryota; kingdom Metazoa; phylum Arthropoda; class Insecta; order Lepidoptera; family Pieridae; genus Colias; species Colias eurytheme. Next base: position 12,929 of record CAJQZN010042363.1, on the reverse strand, counting down.
CAACAATGCCGTTCGATAAAGTAAATACAGAAGAATTTAAAATTACTTTGTCGTAATCTTTGTTGAACTTAAAACTGTTATTAAAATAGAAACGATAAAAACTTGTAAACATACCCGTTTCTTTATCTCTCTCTAATATATATTTATATCTCTTCATTGTCTAATGTATATGTAAAACATTTCATCATTTAATAACTGTGGAGGCAAAAACAGCTATAGCCACATTTTCGTATGACAATACTAGAAATATTACACATAGTTCCCTTTATGTAGAAACAATCGTACCTTAAAACAATCTTATTCAAACATAGTCGAACCATTGTAATATAATGGCCGTAAGAAAAGTACAAAAATACAGATTTTCATTTCATTAACAAAAGACTTTCGCCCTGCTACGAAGTTGTTGCTACGCCAGTATAAGTTTATAAATTATATCGCCATTATAATAGTAAGATGTAATAAAATAAATCACTGAAATTGATATATCGTTATTGTCATAGTTTATTTCCGGTCTGTGATAAAAAATATTCCGTAATGTGAGCCTGGTTGTATCAGAGATAGAAAAGTCCGTGGAAGTCAGTTTATTAGTAGAGCGAACACGATATAAACGATTAAACACATTATATTTTATTACCCCTCTAAAGACGTGTAGAGATTGAATGAATACATCGAATATTTCAATTTCTGATCCGCACGTTTAACAGAAAGTAGGTCAATTAAAGTATAATAGAAATCTTTTAGCCGCTATTTATAGACCAACCCCAGAAAATTCCACCCCCTATTTCCTAACTACCTTGTAATGCTTCATTATCATATATTGAATTAAAAGTCACAATAACACGCAAACCTTCAAACGGACATAAATCAGCGCCCGGGCCATTGTACCCTGCGGAAGTAACAGGAGTCGATGCACCCTGCACACATCGGTAGCTGGCGTGCACCTACAGCACACCCCCGCAACTACCCTTGTGCGCGTGACACGAATACAGAACGCGGAAGTTAAACATTAACATATATACCCCACTCACACATAAAAAATCCAGTCAATATGCTACTCTCACAGAGATGTAGCCGAGTCAAGACTCGTCTGTACTCACACAGGGACACAATTTTCTAGGATCGTTTGATTGTGTGCGCGCCGCCGTGTTGTTATTGCCGGGGGTGTGGCGGCTTTGATCTGGGCTTTGTGTGTGTGCGTCTGTGAGTGAATGTGTGCGTGACTGGCTGAGTAATAAGCATATACAGCGTGATTTTTTATTTCAATAATCCAATTATGCATTGCATCCGTTTTGGGGCTTAAAATTATGGGAAAATGGATTCGTTTTTCCATTTGTTACTTAATGTAAAACAAGTACTCTAAATAAACGAATGAACGAGCATTTCTTAACTAAATAAATAAATCAGGTTAATGTTATATAAACCATATAGTTGAATGTTTTATATACTTACTGTATCCATGTTTACTGTATCCAATTTATTTTTCTACCCTTAATATCAGACAGAGTAACGTGGTAACTTTAAAGCATATTAAAGGTATTATTTGTCATAGACGCAATTATTATTTAAATATTGATTAAAATATATAAGTTTAACACATATGTGTGTAAAATATTGACTTATATTTAAAGAACGCATACATTTATTTACACGCTTAATGGAAAAAGCTGTTTTCTATATGAAGTATAAAACAAATAAGTAATACGATGAATGCGATTATCAGTCCATTCTTGTCTTATTTGTATCCAATGTGTAACGCAAATATTAAGCAGTTCCCTTAGATCATTTTAAAACGAGTAAAAATAAACAGTCTGTAGATATCGAGTTAGGGGCGCGGTATGTCGTAGTATGCGTTGAATAAGTGTGCTTGTGTGAGTGCGCTCGTCGGGGCTCGGCTGGCGCACCCCCGTTCACGGCCAGGGGTCGGCGACCGCGCCCGGGCTACGGCGTAACCCCGCTACGGAGCTACGGCTACGGCGTAGCTTCCTCTTTTGTTTCACTCGTATAGACGCATTGTTAGCTATTAGGTCAGAGGTTTTTTATATTGCAGAAACGTTTGTATGAAGATTGTACTTTTATAATTAGTCTAACATAGATCTCTATGAAACCACGTTGAAATTATAAGCGAAAATATAATAGTCTTTCATAATACAGTACCTACATTAAAATACCAGAAGTCAACGTGGTTATAATAATTTCATCAATTTAGTATTATATGTATTTATGCTTTTCAAATGCAGTTTATTGTCGGATCATCGTGTATTATTTGATGTGTAACAGTTGATTACAAATACTAATAACTAGACGGAGGAAAAAGGGGGCTGCAATTTATGAAAATTGTGATGTACTGAAATTTTTTATCTATTTAATGTAATATTATTTTCCAGAGACTGTATTAAATCAGATAAAATTTTAACTTCCTTTGTAACAGGAATTTAATAATGACTAAGAAAAGTTTCATAATATAGCTTTCATGGCACCTTATATCACGAGGCAATAAAAAAATAATTTATATTAGAGCCGCCGTGACTCGGACGGCTATATTAAGTCTGTAATATTTATCATACTTTTTAAAAATGATACAATTAGAGTCGTTAGAGTTATGCATCTTATGTAAGGGATATTAAATTTTAGCGGGCTCTTTTTATTCTGTAAATTTAATTTAGTTCATTTATCTTTTAGTACTTTAGTGCATTTCTTAGTAAGTTCATATTTTCATATGTTTTATGCGTCACCAATTTCAAAGGATTTTCAAACCATTATACATGGATATCAACTACAGCATAGAAATGTGTACCTCGCTTCTTTATCTATATTTAAACAATAGTCTCACAAACTTGAGAAGATGAAATTGCAACTATTTATTCATAGGTTCCGCCTGCACCGTTTTAATTATTCTTTGGGCGACGAAACCATACGCATATAACTCGAAAATCAACTGTATTTGTATCACTGTAGAGTTCAAATTGAGGTTTTTAAATTGCATTGCATTCTTTTAGACATGCAGTATCGTGCATACTTGCGTGTCTACCCTTTGACAGTGTGCGGAGATGGGACAATGAGAAACCTGTATAGTAATGACTTTTTATAACCATTTGGTAAGAGGGATACGGTTTTAAAAAGTGTAGTTTTAATTTTTTTAATGTCGTCGCACTGTTGCTGTTGCTGTCTGGGCAAAGTTTGAACATAATCAATATAGCTTTTCATTTCGTTACCTTAAAGTCAGATCTAATACTTCATTGTATAGGATAAAACTTAAAACTTTGATAACTTAAACGATTTCCTGAAAGTTACTTAATCCATACTAATATTATAAATGCGAAAGTAACTCTATCTGTCTGTCTGTTACTCAATCACGCCTAAACTACTGAACCAATTTGCATGAAATTTCGTATGGAGATATTTTGATACCCGAGAAAGGACATGGGCTACTTTTTATTGCGAAATATGTACCACGGGCGAAGCCGGGGCGGACCGCTAGTAGTTAATATTTCCGCAAAATACTTTTTAAATATGATTATCAGTAGTATCCATATAATTATTTGACAGGCATTCAAACTGTAAGCCTCAACTGAATCAAAAAATGTATACAAAAACTATTTCAATTTGCTTATTTAACTAAGCGTACTATTCATATTTTTTCTCTACTACAGCGTCGTTTTCACCATTTCATTTTAATGAATGTTGGAATTTGCGTTGTAAATACCGCCCATAATGAGGTACTTGAGTTGCAAGTATCTCTTAAATGGTAAGCCATGTAGTTACTGCAGGGTTATTTTATGTTTTCTAATTTTATTACTACATAATATCAGATACCAAATCAATTGAGTTGTAGATAGCGTATGACTTGTCTGCCTCGTAGAGATACGTAAAACGGTACTAGAAGAATTCAAATCAGGTGAACTAGAAATGCATGTATCGATGCTGTAATGTGCACCGCATAACATAAAAGCGCGCCAATTATTCTTCATAATGATACTTATGACATATGGGTCACATGTTATACAGAAAAAAATTACGCGTTGCACTTCTGCAATGATTGTATACGGAAGAGCCACGTCACCGGTTACATAAGAGGGTGGGCTTACGCGAGGTAGAGTGTGGGAAGGGTGGGCAGAGGAAGGGATGGGTCGATCGATGCGCGGCCGTTAACCCGCCTGCAATGCGCCGGCCGCAACGCTAGCTCGCTCGTAGTTATGCCGCCCTGGTACTCAGTTACGCCTTGCACCCCGTTTTTCCGGGGAAAACGGATTTCACAAGTTTTTATGGGAGGGAACGGTACTTTTTATTCAGCGGATAAATGTTTGAATATGTTAGATTGCATAATGTATTATTAGTGAATTCGTACTAATATTCTGTAACGTAGAACTTGTTAGAGCTTAATGAAACTATTAAAAAGGTCTAGTTATTGTTTCTTTATTAATTTTGGCTACGAATCTATTAAAATCGTATTTCTTGAGCAATTCTTCTTTTATTTTCTCATTACTTTATATCAACGCTTAGTGTCTCATCGTTATATAATATTTAATTATAAAAGACTTGACTAATACAACAATTATTATAATTAATGCAGCTCGAACACTCGGTTAATAGACACTCAGAAAATGAAACAGTCTGCAAAGGCAGTGTCTACGTGACGCTACGACGTAGCGTCTACGCGCTACGAATTGCTACGAGCGGTGGTTATGTAGAGAGAAGATTGATTTTGTCGGGCTTTGTATGCGAATGGAGTTTTTGAGTTTCCGATGAGATGTCGGAAGCGATGTTTAATAAAAGGTTCCGTTATTTATTCACAATTTAAATGTGCTTTGATAGGGAAGAGAGCTGTTAAATAAGACTATTAATTACAGAGTATTATATTATTTTCATCGATAAATTGTAAGGATCAATGTTTGTGTCTACGTTTGACTTTCAAAATAGTTTAAAATTCATCAAAAATATTATTTCATCTAGTTCGGTATTAGTGGTAGTAGTAAGTAGTATGTAATATTATTTCATCTAGTTCGGTATTAGTGGTAGTAGTAAGTAGTAGATAATATATGTAATCAATGTAATGTATTTATTAATAAAAATAATTGCAACCCAATGCATACAAACGCAATTTTGTACTAAAATATTCAAACGATTTAATATTTAAAGGCTATTTAAACATTTTGGTTCAGTGGCCGGGTAAGTACTAAGTATCGTTGTAAATTGAAAAGTAGTTTAAGGCAATAATCCTTGCTGGAAATTCGCCAAAAGCCTGAATAGTATTGAGGGAGATTCAAATGGTTTTTAATATTTAATGCCAGTTTTTCGATGTCATTCGCTTTTGAATTATATAAAGTAGTTTAGTTTAATGGAAGTTTTTATTAAAAATTATAAAATATTTAAATAAATAAATAAATAAAATATATTTCAGGACAATTTTCACACACGGCACGATCTGATCCCATACTAAGCTTTCGCTTGTGTTATGGAAATCAGATGGCTGATAAACATACATATATAATTTTAAATAAATACTTATACAGATAATTAACACCCAGGCACAGAGCAAACATCCATGTTCATCACACAAATATTTGCCCCGGGTGGGAATCGAACCCACGACCTCTGGCTTGGAAGGCAGGGCCACTATCAACCAAGCCAACCGGTCAGTCAATTGACGTTGTTCTCTTATTGTTGTTTGCAATGCTCAAACGCTTTTCACTGATTTATTGTTTTTTTATAATGGTTAGGGAGCCAGGTGCAAATTTGGTTAACTATTTCCTCTCAAGAGATAATTCGTCAGACGCATGAGAGTATAGTATTATAAAGACTCGTGAACGTCAGCTGGCGCTCGGTTGGGGGGGTGAGCGGTTGTAGCCTCCCACGCACATAGGAAAAAAAATACATTCATTCATTCATTTCCTCTCAGCTAAAAATTTGTCAAATTGTAGCTAACCCAATATCTCAACGAAAAAAAATAGTCAGCTGGTTACAACATGGTGTATTATACGTCAGCTGGTGTCTCGAACATGAAAGTTAAATTTAAAGAAAAATTTATTTTCCGTTATTTCCTCTCAAACAAAAGTTTACCTGATGATAGCTTATATGTAACTGTGGATAAATATATATGTCAGCTGGCTGTATCTTGGTGGAAAAACCGTCAGCTGATACGGGAGGCTACAACCGCTCTTCCCCCCAACCGAGCTCCAGCTGACGTTCACGAGGCTTCATAATACTATACTTTGATGCATTTTACTAATTACCGCTTGAGAGGAACTTGGTCATAAAATCTGCTGCTGGCTCCCGGACCATAAACATGCCACTAGGTGACTAGACATTGTATCCTTACTAACTACTTTTCTTTAAACGAGTTAAAGCCACAATCTTCCGGATTATAGAATTGCAAAACTTTAAAAAAGATAACGCACAGACAGGAAGAAACACTTTATACGGTTAAAAATAGACAACGTAATTAACTGAATATTCTTACTACGTAAAAAATATGATAAAACTCGACATAGCTACTGCCATTAGGACATGACGAAATATCACAAATAACAAAAATTATTAATCGTCGTAATGCAAAGTTTGAAGGGTGGTTACTTTGTGAACAGTTCTATATTCGTTACTTACGCAAAATGTGACGAAATGAAAAGTATTGTGAGCGTGGGTAGCAGCTAATTATTGTGAAGATTATGTTTCATAAAATTTGCGTAGAAGCTTGCGACATATATTTGAGATACTTTGTACTCTACAAATAACTTTAGGGCGGAGAATTATATGGAAATATTTATCGTTGTTTGTTATTTATTTATTCTTTACTAGCTTCCGCACGCGGCTTCGCCCGCGTGGTGTTTTGATAAAAGGTAGTCTATGTTCTTTCTCAGGGTCTAAAGATTGTCTGTGCTAAATTTCATCAAAATCGGTTGAGAGGTTTAAGCGGGAAAGCGTAACAGACAGACAGACAGAGTTACTTTGGCATTTTGTATAATATTAGTAGGGATTGTACATTGGGTCTTATCTTATTTTATAAATATCTTATTGGGTTTAAATGTACAAATGGCGCCCTTATGGCTCTAAGCCATGTCTGCCATGCAACCTTCAACCAATCAACCAACCTTCAACCTTTTTTCTTAATGTCAGATAGCAAACAAATGTATACAAAGAATACATATTTAACAATTTATTTTTACAAATTTATTTTAAGTCCTAATAATATAAAGATTAAATTTTAAGACTTTTTATGATTTTAGTTCTCCGTTTATTTATTTTATCATATATAATACATAACTTATATGTTTGTATGTATGTATATTTCATTTTTATCTTCGTAGTTTTTTTTAATGTTAACTTTTGCCAAAGAAAAAAATTAAAAATAAACCGTCAATTAAGCCCATTCAAAAATAATTAAATAATTATAAACGATATTTAATAATTACCTATATAAAAAGAATACTGAAATTATTAATAAGTAGGTATAAGTTTGGGAGTCATCACAAATTATATAAATTATAGATAGGTAAATGTTTCCGGACATATTTGATACACACAATTAATTTCAAATTTGATTTATGACCACAATTGCATACAACTTGAAGAAGAAATAAGAATAAAAGATTCTGTTACATTTGTCAAATAGCCAAAAATGTATAATAGATGAATGCACGAGCGTGAATAAAATAAATATATTTTTCTGTCTAGACTTGTCTTGTACACAAACCTCTTAGATCCCGTGGCTTCATTTAATAAGTTATGGAAATTCTAGCCGGCTGATTCTCGTCTTAGTTCCTACAGTTGAGTTTAATCTCAGTTTTATCTTATAATTTTTTGGATGATAATCATTTTAATGTATCAAAACGTCGGAAAAATACCTACATCGCGTTTAACTAGCATCGTACATGTCCTTTATTTTTATGGTTGCCTGGAAGAGATTGCTTTAAGCAATAAGGCCGCCTATTGTGCACTTACCATATTCATGTTCTCCATGTTAAATTATATGTTTTTATTACTGGTGTTGTACAATAAAGTGTCATAAATAAATACATACAAATTATAAGTACAATCAGGATATCTGTTAACGTAGTAAAAATTGAAACAACAAGTAAAAATAATTCAACTTTATTTCAACGATGCAATTTCTTTAAATTAAATAACGATGCTTCACAAATAATAATGACCGCAAGCGAAATCGCGCAGAGATTTTAATGATAGTCGTTGACCAATTAAAAGAAATCATTGAAACCAATTAACAATTTTTCCGCCATAATTTGCGAAAAACAATGGCGACCGCAAAGCAGCAATGCGTTTATCGAGCGCACACTCGCATGTATGCGCAGACATGTACCGTTCCCATTTGTAGATACCAATTACCATAGATTAAATAGAGATACGTCAGACAAACGACATAGATAAAAAATAAGTACATCACAATGGATGTTTTAAATATGACAGACGTGTAATTGTTACTGTTGTTTAAGTAAGTATAGACTTAAAAATATAGGACAAAGCGTTCTTCTACTCGTGACTTTACTTACGGGGCGAATCTTTGTATACTATAGATATTTTACTTACTAGTAGCTGAAGCTTCTAGCTTCGTGATTCCCGGGTAAAAATTTATTTATTTATTTATTTACATTCACATTTCATAAACAATTTTTAAACATTAAAAATTGTAAAATTATGCAGTTCACTGCTTTTCCACGAAAGAGTCAAACATGTAATAGTAGAATAAATTAGATAGGTAAAAATTTCATGTCTCCGTTGCGTTTAGTTATTTTTTTTTATTTTCGGCTTTTTTCTCAATATCATGTTTTACAAACCATCACCCCGGTCTCACTGTTTTGCCTCACTTCATAAAAATGTATTTTTTGATTCATAAAATACGTAGGATGCTGTTGTTTGCTTTGTTATAAATATTGTATGAAGCATTGTTTTTAGAAGTCTATTAATACATCAAGAATAATAATTCTAAAGATAGCTAAAATAATATATAAACCTGCCATGATCACGTTGACGTCAGCCATTTTTAACATAGTATACAGCTTAACAATGCCCACCGCATAGCAGCATTCCATTTTTAATTCTGCTTCATATTTTTATTTAAAATAATAAAAAATACGTGCATTTTTCGATTACTTTATATTGATATGAAAATGAAACGAAACAATTTAAAAAATAATATATCAAGCACTATAGTATAGCAGTTTTATAGTATAGATTGATAAATAACCATTTGGTGTTTTCATCCTTAAGATAGTAGATGCATAAAATATTGTTTGAGAGGTTCGATTAAGAAAGTTCTTTGAAGTAGGTTTCTTCAGAGGTGCATGGTTTATATTTTGATAAACATTCCTGGGAACTGATAAATGCAATATTCAAAGTTTTCGAAAATACAGTAGGTAATTCTAGATTAAATCTAAGGCAACAATTATTTATTTATTAAATATTAAATTAAATGATATGCGTGCGTTTTATTAATTCAAATAATATTTTGATCTCTAGCAATGTGAATTGAAATAAAAAATGTCTTTATAGATGTAAATTTCCAAAATATGAGGTATCCTATCGTAATACACGCAAATTTTAAAATAAGTAGGTGATTTATAAATGCAAAAACGCAGCATCAATAATGCGAATTAAAATCAAATATCGCCGAGTCCAAACGCGTCGTTCAAAAAACTAATTACATCTCCCTCGAGATGGTTCAAGATTGCAAAATTATCAAACGAAAATCGCTCTTAATGCGTGTGCAATACAAACGTACGAATATTAACCGATTTATAGGTATTTGATATGTCTGGACTTAAAAATTAAATAACACACGCACTAGGGTTGATGAAGTGAGGGAGAGTTCAGACAGAAAAATGCACTTGGTACCCCACGTCTAGACTGCCGGCTGTCTGGGGGAGCGATGGGGACTCGGGACAACACCAAGGTCATGCGTTGGGGAAATGAGATGTGGATGCTGGTGCCATTGTCGACGTTAGATATTCGATTGCAAACGATATTAGGTTTCACTTATGTGAATATTGAGGCAGAAATGGTGCGAATGTAATGGCTATTTTAAATAGATAATTTACTAAACTGTAAACATAATTAAGCAATGTTTAAACGATTTTACTTTGTTAGTTATACCTATCAAAGATTAAACATATAATTTCCCTGTTATTATGATTAAGGTTTCATACAATTAGAAAATTCTAAGGGAACTCTTAATATTTAAGGTAGTTCATAGTAGTGCAATGTTTTACATTTTTCATGATTATTCATTTGAAATGCTAAGAAAACTGTATCAAAATAAGAATGCAAAATAAACTATTCGATGTCCTAATATAGTTCCAAATTTATCGTAAAAGTTCAAAAGGTATCGATGCGTCTATAAAGCCCGTATAGCTATTATTTAGTGTCTGTCTAGCCATCGTGGGGTATCCAGACATAGCTAGGGATAGGTCAGGTCTGCATGCACTGCCCGCCGCTGCATTGTACATTTTTAGATATATAGAGTTAGGGTGTTATTATTACCGCGTATTGTTTTAATTGAACGCTGTATTCGTGATTTGGTTAAAGCCAACTTCATTTGGCAGTTGCGTGATTTTGTAGCGGTATTTTAAATGACAAATTATTTGTGAGTGAAGTTTTCAGGTATTAATGTTGCTATGATTTTTTACGAAAGTAATAAACCTTATTGGTTTAAATGTGAAAAGGAATGAATAAAAATTTTAAGAAACAACTTAAATGCAATGGTAAAATAATTTGAAATCTTAAAATAATTTCTGGACAAGGCAAACGAAAATAATTTTGATAAATAGATATTACAAATAAACAACAAACATATCCTAAAATAAATGAAAAGCATTGTTCAATCAATTTCGTGAGTTAATTACGAAAATTAAAAGGATGTTTACAGATACATTTGTTATAATCCGCTCAAGTATATATCCTGTTTATAAATCAATCTACTTAGATATTGATTCATAATAAAATAAATATAAATAGGTATTGCTTATGTGTGTATAACTACAAAATGATATCATTTTTATAATTTCTTTACGAAAACCATCCTTGACGTATTTTTTTTCAGGTTTATTGCCTTGGAACTTTCAGCTGGGTGTACCCATTTTAATGTTTATTTATTTGCTTAAATATAGTGCCGTCCGTGTGGTACCATTGAAATTTTTCTAGTTCTGACAATTTGTAGGTGGTTTTAGTTTTTTTTAACGATTAATCGTTCAAGAAGTGAAAAGCGGTTCTCATAAAGATAAGCTATCATCTATCTTAAGACTTAGGAGGTTAACATAAAAAAAACAAGTCACATATCGTTTAAATAATATATGTCATTTGTATTCAGCTCCATCAAAACGAGTTATGCTGGCCATACACCATACTTCCTATCGTCCAATCGGCATGACGCTGCAGCTTGATCCAATTTGCAGTTTGTCCATAGAGACCACACACACAACGTTTGAATTGTCCAATCGGCAGCAACGTTCAGTTGAAGCCATGGCGTCACCGGTGACAGACGACGATGTTTTAGCCGTTTTGGGCGTTTTATTCGTAAAAATGAATCAAAAAAAGGATTATATGCCGGGAAGATTGTTGTTATATATATGTACTTACCTATTTAATGAGAAGTACCCAATGTGTTAAGTAATCTGGTACTTCATCTATTTCCCAAACAAATTTTATCCAAATCCGTAACCGTTGACATCTAAACATCCATATACTTTCATATTTATCGACCAAGCGAGCGAAGCGCCTATGCTTCAGCTTGGACGAAAAATCTTGACCAGACTGAAGTGACGATCGCATACTGCCATACACGGTCCAATCGACTTGATCCAATCGCAATGATCAAACCAAAAGAATCGAAATTCGATTGCCGTCAAGTATAACTATCATGCCAAATAATGCCAATCCACTCCCACACATGGTCAGTTCTAACTGATCCAATCGGTAGCGTCATGCCGAATGGACGATAGGAAGTATGGTGTATGGCCAGCATTACGTTACAGGCTAAATAAATGAAAACAAATTTTACAAAGGTTTCATATTTCTTTGTTCTCCCAAAAAGTCAAAATACCAGGGTTGCGAGGGCAACAACCGGAGGCTGCATAGCCGGCCCAGCTACCAGGATAACATAAATTTGGAAAGGCTCTAATTGGATGTATTATAATATTGTACCGAATGCGGAAACGACCGGAGCTGACGGGGGATATCCGGGCGAAGCCCTGACACCCTGCTGGCCAATCGCCTCGTAGTTCATTATCAAAGTTCACTAGTATGTCAATACATGCAAACTATACCCGCACGACCGGTCTAGTTAGACCTCCTCCCCCGTCTATCGTGTTAGTAAGCTAGATCGATATCGGGAGCATTAGCCGATTGACGCAGGTCATACTACGTTGGTTTCGCTGAGGCGATGTTCCACGAACGTATACGAGCCCGGGAGTCTGACAGCTACCCGGAAATCTGCAGCCATTGCCCGGGGTAGTTGGACGGCATTTTTTCGCCTTTTTACGTTTGTATTGAAATGGAAAGAGCATACATACTGTTGTAACCCAATATTTGTTAAAATTATTTTTGCGTATGATTATTAAGTAACCCTTCGAGGGTTTAAACCTGACTATTTATTTAATAGCAGGTACATGTTTGCAATTGATGGCATAATATATTGCGAATGTTTCTTAAAATACAATATAAAAATAAAACAATAAAGTCATTTCCTATTTTGATAGTGCATAAAAAAAACAAACTCAAGAAATTTTCATAGTTTGTTTAGTATTTAAAATAATATTTTTAGTGTCATTTTCTAAAGATACAAACCTATACAAACGTACTACGAATAAGAGTTCATTCAGGGCGAAAAAAAAGTTTAAAATTTTTTAATCTGGATTATACTGGAAAAACTTTTCAAGTACTTATTGCAGTCTAGACTGAGGGGATTTTCCAATTTTTTTCGTATC
>CAJQZN010042362.1:196002-247562 GCA_907164685.1 Colias eurytheme | reverse complement strand
GACTGGGTCCTGCGCGCCACTAACCTCCCAGGTGTTGGCGTAACTTGCTACGCCGACGATACTCTGGTGACTGCGCGTGGGGCCACATACGAGGAGGCAGCTTTATTAGCTACCACGGGAGTTGAGCAGGTGGTGTGCCGCATCCGGCGGTTGGGACTACGGGTGGCGCTGGAGAAATCCGAAGCCATCTTCTTTCCCGGTCGCCGGAGGCTACATAGCGCAGGCGCAGAGATCCGGGTGGATGGGGTAGCAATCAGGGTCACCACCACCATGAGATACCTAGGCATCGTGTTGGATAGCCGATGGAGGTTCACGGAGCACTTCCGTCGCCTCGCCCCCCGTCTTGTAGGGGCGGCCGGAGCACTGGGAAGTTTGCTGCCAAACCTTAGAGGTGCTGGGGGTGGGTGTCGCCGGCTATACACTGGCGTAATCCGCTCCATGGCCCTCTACGGGGCCCCCATCTGGGCAGACACCCTGAGCGCCCGTACCAGACCCCTCTTGCGGAGGCCGCAGCGGGTCATGGCGCTCAGGGTAGTTAGGGCATACCGCACGGTGTCTTTTGAGGCTGCCTGCGTAATGGCCGGAACGCCGCCATGGGATCTGGACGCCGAGATGCTAGCGGACATGTATCGCCGCGTCTCGGCGTCTAGGTCACATGGGGTGAATCCTTCCTACGAGGAAGTAGAGGAGTGGAGGGCCGAGGCTGTCGAGCGGCGGTTCCGAGAGTGGGAACGCCGGCTCGAGGAGCCCAGCGCGGGTGAGAGGACGGTTGCGGCCATACGTCCAGTCCTCCAAGAGTGGTGCGACAGGCGGCACGGGGCCATAACCTTCCGCCTTACGCAGATACTGTCCGGGCACGGCTGCTTCGGACGGTACCTGTGTAAAGTCGCGAGGAGGGAGCCCAGCATGGTCTGCCACTGGTGTGCCTGCCCGGAGGACACGGCAGATCACACTCTTGCCGTGTGCCCCGCGTGGGCCGAGCCCCGTGCTCGCTTAGTCGCGATAATCGGGCCGGATCTCTCTCTACCCTCCGTTGTTCGTGCAATGGTGGATGGCGACAGATCCTGGCGTGCGGTGATCGCATTCTCGGAGAGCGTGATCTCGCAGAAAGAGGAGGCAGAGCGGGTGCGCGAGAGGGATCCTCACGCGGACCCGATCCGGCGCAGACGTCTTATTGGGCGTCGTCGCCGTGTTGCGGCCGCTTTACACGGTCGCAACGTGCCTCCTTGACGAAGGGCACCGGGCGGTGGAACGGGGAATGTAATCCATCGTCCGGTGCGGTGAGGCGACTTGAGACGTGTTCCGCTCATGCCGCCAACGGGAGGGAAGAGCAGGCACCTTTCCTGTTCTTGGCTTGCGCCTGGCCTGGAGATGGGCTGCCGCCGAGGGGGTCGCGGAAGAATTCTAACAAATACCCGCGGCCCCATCATTAAAGCGGCTCGACGGAACACAGTGGGGTTTTAGTCGGTAAGAATCCGACATAACCCACGGCTCCTTCCCCGGGGGCCGTGGGTATCTTTGGAAGATTTCCCCACTATAAAAAAAAAAAAAAAAAAAAAAGGTTGTACCATTATAACCAGAACTTCACCAACACATACATATGTGTCACCTATGACGCGATAACAATATTAAAAAACTTTAATAAAAAAAATTCTTTCACAGGGAAGCCTACCCCTAGTAGTGATATTCGACGTGCCAGAAGAAACGTGTCGCATAGAAACAGACGCAGTAAACGCTCTGATGCACAAACACAGCGTCTACATCAGTGTGCGTCGGAAGCCGAAGCAAGGGATAGCATCTGTGGTTATTAAGGGCATTGAGCGATGTGCTGGTGAGTGAAATTTGAATTTCGAATTTGGAAAAAAAGTTAGTCGCCTCTTTTTAGAAAAGAAAGATTTTATGACGTCATTTTTTTGCCGCGAAGAAAAAAAAATTGGAGCAGTGCGAGTCGGACTCGCGACACTAAGCATTCAGTACTAATACGCTGATGAGAGCGAATGCAAAAAAAATGACATTGACGTGACGGACGGACGGACAGACAGACGGATAAACAGACTGCGAAGTAATAATAAACTCTGCAATAGAGTCCCGTTATAAATTTTTTGTACGGAACCCTATGAAATTACCTCGTGTTTGATACTGGCATGTGGATACTGGTAAAAAGTGTATTTTTAATGAATGATGTGATTAAATGCTGTTATTTACAGAATATGATTCAAAACCTGTAAAAATTTTCGACAAACTTTTCCTCATTTCTATTCTGATGAGCTTGAATTATGAATTTCCATTTAATTTTAGATCTACGACGTTTTCTACAAAAGCAGAATACAGTTTTTTGAATTTTTGTTTCATGATATAAATGTAGACAAACAAACAAAAAAATCTAAAAAACTATATTTCTGGCTTCGATATCGATTATAGATCATGCTCCAAGTAATCTTTTAAAAATATACAATATACAGTTTTAACTTTCCTACAATTTTATTGAAGTGAAACTTCTTTATCGGGGTTGGAAAAAAATTTAGTGTAATATTTTTTCGTTACGCGTGACATTTTTCCGTTACGCGCCATCTTTTTCTTCTCCCTACCACGCGTGATTCGACATATTTCTGTAAATTTGCATATAGTAAATTATTTTTTGAAAAATAAGGTCACATGCAGTTTCACTTCTTACGTGTGTACACTAATACACGCACACATTTTTTATATGTATAGCTTATGTATAGATAATAACTATTATATTCCAGGTGATATTTACGAAGCTCGTCGTGCGTTACTCGGCGGCAAGGAATCCTCCATAACTGCTGAAATACCCGAATCTTACAATATCCCAACTTTAAACGCACATAAGTTCACCGCGTTTAACCCCTTTTCACCCTCGCATACAATGAATTCACCATGCTCGCCGTATTATGAGGTAAGTAATAAATCTTCAATTAAAATTCTATGAGAACATCTTGGTCATAAACAACAAAACCAGAACATACAGACCTTAAAAACAATGATGATTGCAGACAATACACACGGAGTGTTTTCATTCTTTTTTTACTAACAAACCAGCAATTTTTGAGCTTCAAGCTAGCTAACTTATACGACTATACCTCTAAATATTTTAAGAAGAAACAGCTATTGAATAGATTTCAATATTTTCGAAGGAAAACGGCATTTATAACCATATCAAAAAGAAAATTTGCAGGAGGCAATCTGTATTCTGAAACAATTTTGAAAAATCTTTCGTCGTACACAATAATTTAATCCATTGCTTAAATTTTATATTTGTTAAATGTAAAATGACAATATAAGATATAAATACGCCTTGGAAATAAAAACTTACTGGCAGACTGAAAATCAGCGCTGTTCAGATGTTAAAGCCCGACAGCATGGCTGAGTCTGACCCGATTGCCATGTAAATTATCCTATTTTTTTTAGTAATATAAGTAGTGTGTTACTTGTGGCAGGAAATATTTTTTCTTTCTTCCTTTCATTCTTTCTTTCATAATGCCGCGGATGGGCTGCTAAATATATTAAATCTCAATTCCAGGTAGGTGTCGGGGGTTACAGCCCCGCGACCCCCGCGTACAGCCCCCTACGCCTGTTATCACCGACCCCCCCACCCCACAGCTGGCTGTGGGCTTCCCCCCAACCGACCGCTGAACACTTCCGCTTCCCGCCCAACCAGATGGTGTATAAGGGACAGTCTTGGAACCGTAAGTCTAATACATATATATATAAAACTCAAAAGTGACTGATATAGTGATCTATCAACGCACAGCCCAAACCACTGGACGTATCGGGCTGAAATTTGGCATGCAGGTAGATGTTAGGACGTAGGCATCCGCTAAGAAAGGATTTCCCGAAATTCTTGCGGGAACGGGGAAAACGGGGATGCACGTACAAAGTCGTGGGCGGAAGCTAGTATATAATATTTGTTAACCCCTTATGACTATAGTGTTATCAACCCCTTCATGTGAATCACTTAAACCAAACACCGAACACTTCTACTTCCCAGTTACGTGAATGGTGGCTTAATTTGTTAAGTCAGTCATTTTTTATTTCTTTTCTTTTTGAGTTGCTGGTTGCAATCCCTTACGATAATTGTTTGCGACTTCGCAAAATGCTTGCGTCTACGTATTTTGTCAAACATTCATTAATATATATTCATTATATATTATTACCATACCGTACAACACCACCTTACAACTTAACCGCAAAAACTGCTATGAACAAATCCACATCAAAAAAATTGGTTAACTGTTAAGTCGGTTTACTGACGATAGTTGAAAGTGACAACGTCCGATTGTGCTTCTTTGTCGCACGTTCCGCGCTCTCGCTCGCACTTCAAGCCTTATAATTTTTTTTATACATGGAACGCCTCAGAGCGAGGTAACGCCGCATGAGTCATGTTTTTTCGTGCGTGCAGCCGGCTCTTTCGAATTATAAGACGTTGTCACGTCAAAAAAATATTAATAAAATAAAATGTGGTGTGGTTTTATGAAACCACGGTAAAAGTGAAACTGTTCGAACGGTTCCGAACACTGCTTTGTGTAGCGCATGTCGCGTGACGGTCGGCTGCCGAGTAGGTATACCTACTCGGCAGCCGCGATACACGCGACATGCGCTACACAGACCAAAAAGCTTAAGACGATGTAATAAAAGTTTCACTTTAATAATTATTTATTTATTTAAAGCGATGTCAAGCGAGATGAACAACATGCAGCCATCGATGATGATGCAGCCGCCGCACTTGCAAGTGCCCAACGATGGAAGACCTGTGAGTTAATCCTGCTAATATTATAAATGCGAAAGTAACTCTGTCTGTCTGTCTGTTACTCAATCACGCCTAAACTACTGAACCAATTTGCATGAAATTTGGTATGGAGATATTTTGATACCCGAGAAAGGACATAGGCTACCTTTTATTGCGAATTATGTACCACGGGCGAAGCCGGGGCGGACCTCTAGTATATTAGAAATGCGAAAGTTTGTGAGGATGTGTGTGTGTGTTTGTTACTCTTTCACGCAAATTCTACTGAACCGATTACAATGAAATTTAGGCACATATAGAGGGTAACTTGGATTAACACATAGGATAGGTTTTATCCTGGAAATCAAACGGGAACGGGAACTATGCGGGTTTTCCTTTGTAAACGCGGGCGAAGCCGCGGGCGGAAATCTAGCATCTCTATACGCATGAAATTAGCAACAAACAAACCTTTAGACTCGACACATAGTATAAAACAAAGTTGCTTTCCGCCGTCTGTTTGTCTGTATGGTTAGTTAAATCTTTAAAATTACGCAAGACAATTTGATGTTTATTTTGTAAATATGTGGATAGGATGATGTAGAAAGTTTCAGTAGGTATATAATTTATTAGGTTTTACACGAAGCCGGCGAGTCTGCGAGCGGAAAGCTAGTATATTATAAATGCGAAAATTTATAATAATGTACGCAGGTAAAACCGCACAACACAGCTAGTCAATAAAACAAAACAATACATAACATTTGCGTCCAATATGTCTGAAATCTATATATATTCGCACGTTCACCCCGAGGATATATAAACGGAACGTTCCAACAAATGCTCATATAGTAATGTGCCGCTGAAACTGTATTACGAATTACGATTTATTTATGTATTTATTCTGCTAAAATTTGATTTTTTACGATTTATTTGTTTTGGAGTGTTCCGGTAGTAGATATGGGTGAGTACATATTTTGTAATTAGAAAAATATTATAAGGTGTTTTTAAACATTTTGGTAGGTGTGATGAATATTCGGAATTTTAGGATTGAAAAGTTAATTTTGAAGTGTTAAAGTTGTCTTCTATTGAATATTTTCAGATTTTTTGGAAAAAATAGATTTTAATTAACAAAAAAACTTAACAAAAAATTTTAATTGTTATCCTTAATTTCTTCTGTATAGGGTTCAATTTTGTAAAGATATTTTGTTTAATTTCTAGTAAATCACGACCGCGTATATTTATTACTCCTTATCGATTCGTGTGGACTTTAACCAAACAAATATAACTACTCTATAGTAGGTTATTGTATGCAAAATTTTCTGTTCCACGCTTTCAATATGACGACAAAATCACTCAAAGAATTTTTATAGACCAAGAAGCACGTGCTAGATACGACTTATACTAAAATTAGGTTAGGTTAGTTACTAAAAATATTAATACTAGGTGCCCACTATAATTCAAGTCTGAGCTAGTCTTAATTTTCGATAAATTATTAATTTAGCTGCTCGTTCAAATTAACATTAATTTTTATTTCCAACTCCACATAAATCCAAATGATAAAATAATTAATTTTCGGCCAATCTTCAGCTGTTCTTGGTGTACGTAATCCAAGTTTCTTCAATTAATATACCATGATTAATGTTTTAAAGTTTAAAGTTTAAAACAATGAATAATAAATTGCTCTCCTTGTAATATTATGTACTGCTTCATTTATTAATACATAGTTTTTTTTTAATTTGTTCATTATTATGAATTATAAAAAATAAAAAGAGTGTTTGAGTCGAGCACACGTGTCAGAAGTAAAACTTCTTTGAAAAGATTTAAAGATACCAAAATTCTCCATGACGTGATGGTATTGCCATGACGCGACCTGAAAATTTTACTCTCAACGCGCCTAAAGAAGTTTCACTTAGTCTTAAAAATAAGGACCACCGCAAGGAATGTACAAATAACATGTTCACAACGCGTGTTATTCCTAAGCATGCGTTTGCTGGAATCTCGGCACTCGGCCCAGTCTTTTGTATACTATTTTAATCGGAAATGCCGACGGTCTTGACGGCTTTTTTTTGTTTGTCATACTTTCAGTGTTATTTTCTTGAAATTTCTTGATTCTTGATTTGTATTTCTTGATTTTAAAGATATAGAAAAACGCGGTCGTTGTTACATTCTCAAATACTTAAGAAAAAATATTTTCTTTACAATATGTAATAATGTGTTAAGTAAAACGATTTATTTATTTATCATTTAATTTTGCGTTACAAATAATTGGTTAATCCAGTCTCTAAGACTCTAAATATTGGCACATTTTAATAAACTACCGTACTTAATTATTATTACTATGCGTATGCTGACTGATGTGCATTTATTTTTAACGTACAATGATCTTTATTCATTTGAATCATTTCTCTTTTACCACAAATTATTAAACAGAGTACTTTTACCTCAAAATAGGATAAAAAATTTAAAAAAATAACATTTTTTACACAGATAACACTAAACCAGCTGCTAAACTGCAGCTCCGCTGGGAGCAGCGGCTACCAGAGCAACTTTACCGGCAGCTCCGTGTCTCTCGATGCGCAGAATATTTCCGGTAATTATTTATAAATGAATACCAAATATATATATTGGAATATGAGCGTTCCGTTTCAAAAGTGAAAATTTTTATTTCTATGTTAAAAATAATTCATAGACTATCTAAAAGTAACGAATTGTAGTAGCAGGATATTTTTTCTAATTCGTGTCACCATGAGTTTCGTAATACTTTGACAAAAGGATTTTTTTGTTTTATATTAAAAGACTAGGTACCAATTAACTTCTTTAAACATAATCGTAGTAACTTTCATCAATCAATTAATGTTTGTTTTCTATAAAAAAAGAAGCTTGTGAAAAGTTATTGATTACATCAAATTTCACTATCTTAAATCTTCGTTAAAAATACAGAAATTTTATTAAATTAATCATTTTATATACAAATAAATATTAAATTAACATTTTCCTAGGAACCGGCGAAGGCAGTGTGGCTTCGCCTTCAGTATCACCAATCAGCAAGACCCATAGTCCAGCGCCTTCGACTGAAACTGAACGTTCTCATAATGGTACGTATAAATAATAAGATAAATAATTATAATCATTAGGTATATAATATTATAAAGATGAAGAGTTAAATGGTCTATATTGAACTTTGAAAATTTAAATACAGAATTGGCGAATACAATATTTTGTGGCGCAGTCATTTTCTGTCGCGCAGTAAGGTCGCGTTTTCATCGTTTAAGATCTATTTCTCAACGTTCATTTCTCCCAATATTTTTTATTACTTATCACTACATAGTATAAAACAAAGTCGCTTTCCCTGTCCCTATTTCCCTATGTCCCTTTGTACGCTTAAATCTTTGAAACTACGCAACGGATTTTGATGCGGTTTTTTTTAATAGATAGAGTGATTCAAGAGGAAGGTTTATATGTATAATAACATCCATTAAATAGTGGAGAAGTACTGTTATTTTTGAGGTTTCTAATGTGATGTCGTAAAAAATTACATTTTTTCCGCTTACATTGCAAACGCAGGCTGAACCCCACGAGTTTTATCAAAATAATGTACTAAGTATTATACACATTGAAAAGGTCTACGGAAAAGTCCGCGATGGTATATGTCTATCTCTTATGGATAACCCACAATAACTATTTTTTGTCATTTACTTTTTACGACAAATAATGGCTAATTTTCGATGCGATTTTAACCAATACAGCATTAATTCTTAACCAATTAAATACCTTGGATACATTGTTCATTTAATATAGATCTATATGGCCCTTTACACCGTATGATTTAAGTGAATATTTTCGAAGATATTACAGATTTATAAATTGCGGGACGTAGCGTTTGCGGCGGTACCGGCCGGCCGCCCGGTTATATATTTTATACCCGTGCGAAGCCGGAGCGGGTCGCTATGTTTTTATACACAACGTTCACAGTTTTTCTGTAGTGCATTTAGTATCAGCATTGCACCCGTGCGAAGCCGGGCCGGGTCGCTAGTTTATTTTATAATTTTTAGATTTTTCATAAAAAATGTTCACGATTTTTACACTTCAGGAATTTAAACAATTAAAAACTAGGATTTTGTACAATTATAACGTCTGAACTTTTCATAATATTAATAATTCTTATTCACTATAACACTTTTTTCATTATACTAAACACAATATTTTTCACAATAATCCCCTTTCCTCAGAACTAGCGAACATAATATCCGAGTTACCGCTAAGCGACCGGCGCGCGGTCGGCTGCGAAAAGAAAACGCTAGAAACACTCAACAAGCTGTCCCCGCTTACTGACTACCGCAAAATGCAGCAAGAGGCCAATAAGGTAAATACATAATACTATACAACAGTACTAGATTAAATCAATTTAATACTGTAAAATATTCAGGGTGTGCAGGAAAGAAGGCGGATTTTCTTCTTAATTAGGCGGAAAAAGGAGGATCCTCGACGATCCCGATAATTAATGATGTCGGAAAACTTTATGTTTGCTCTGTAGCGAAAAACATTTCGCCTGCAACATTTCAGAGCACAGGGTTGCATCCACCGTTGGTGTAACTAAGTTGAAAGTTACTTATAATTTAGCATATAGTGATTAAGGTAAAATTATTTAAACAAGAAAACAAAGTCAATTTTTTACGCACTAAGCGTATGTAAACCTAGTCCCTTTAAGTTTAGTACACGGACGGTGGGAGATCCTGTATGATTTGCATATGCGAACGACGCAAAGCAATATACATTATTATTTATTACTAGCGGTCCGCCCCGGCTTCGCCCGTGGTACATGTTTACGTTTTCTCTACATAAGAACCATCCTCGTACTTCAAGGAATATAATAAAAAAAGAATTATCGAAATCGGTTCATCCGTTCTCGAGTTATGCGCTTACCAACACATTTTGCGATTCATTTTTATATATAAGAAGATTACACATACGGTTGAATAATTATAAATTATTTACTATATTATTACCATGATGAAAATTTGAGCACTCTACCAATTCTAATGACGTGACAACCTATTCTGAACTACCAAAAACCAATACATTACATTTTATTTACAACAAAATACTACATACATATGCAATCCTCAGGCTATGCGCGAAAACGTCGGCAGCGGGTATCGAGTGCCAACTACAAGATGGTCTGGTTGTTACTTCAGCCACACTTCCCCCGGGAATATCAATGTTAATGATGATAAGATTAATACTACGGTAAGTTACTTTTATTGTCATATTAATATTTTTAAATTAAAACACTCTGCTCTGCCCTACTCCTATCCTTCACTTAATTTCTCTCTATACAACCGGTTGTCTGGAAGAAATCGCTATTTAGCGATAAGGCCGCCGTTCGTTACAACGTATGGTTAAGTCTCAATTTGTAACTTATTCAGAGCAATTAAGCATAAATAAATAAAACACTATTACATCCTGGGTTCGATTCCTGCTTGTAATTTTAATAAAAAAAAAACATTTGTTCATGATTCCATCAAGAATAACTCATTATATACCAAATTCATCTGATATTGTGCAAAAAACATGAATTTTGTATATTTTTTTGCGGTTTTTGCATATAAAACGTAATGTTTGAACAATTTCAGCCGGAAAAACAATGGAACCGTTCCGATTTAGTCCGTCCGAACATAGCGGAGAGTGTGGTCACCCCGCCCAAGGCCGACCGCTACGAGCAGCTGTACGAGCTGCTGAGGGACATCGGCTTGCACAAATATATCGGTAACGTTGTATATAGTGTCGGATCCGGAACCGATCCGTCCGAACATAGCGGAGAGTGTGGTCACCCCGCCATGATCGTAAAACTGTCATACATACATACATATAAACTATGAATTTGTCACAAATTAACACCATTATACAGGGTGTCCCACTATTGGTATACTAAGCGCGAAGGGACTTGTAGTTTTGCATACACTGATCACGTAAAAAATACTTAAACAACAAAATAACATCAAAAATTTTTTGCTATTTTTTTCCTAAAAATCCATGTTTTCTTCTCTAGCTTCGCGCAGCCGACATATACACACATATACTTCTCTAATGTGAGCATTTTGTCTATGAAAACATAATCTTAAACGATAGGTCACGTCCTGGTATCAAAGTTGGGGGGGTTGCTTGTTAGGGGTGTACACATAGAGTTTAAGAATTCATCTATTTGAAAAAAAAACTGCGTCTGGAATTTTATAAATATTTTTTACGTACTCATCGTATGCAAAACTATAACTTCCTTTGAGCTTAGTACTTATACCAACAGTGGGACACCCTGTATAGTTAAAAAGTTGTTAAAAATCGGTATAATATACATTATATAATAATAAGGATAATCGGCAACCTTGTAGAGAATAAAACAACCAAAAATATTCACAAAGTTTAACAAAAATAACATCTTTCAACATAAGGAGATAAACATCAAACAATTTTTATTAAAGATACCTATTATCTAACTTTTCTTATATAATGCAAACACATACAAATAAATCTTAAACTTTTCCTTGCAGATGTGTTCAGAAAGCACGAACTAGACATGAGCACATTCACATCTCTCAACGACGCGGATCTCATCGAAATTGGCATCGCCGCGTTCGGTGCCCGCAGGAAGATACTGCTAACAATCGCAAGTACGTATGAAATATTAATTAATAAATTACTTTTATGTAATAAATAATTAGAATTATTGAATACCCAGTTGAAGTAAAAAAATGTGAATCTAGTAAAGTTAGTAGAAGGCCAAGACTTAGCCGTAAAATTAATCGAAATATAGATACTTGGTATACATTAAAAATTAACGTTATTTCTGTTAAAAAAATTTATTTGTCAATTACTAAATAAACATGTAATTTTACCATTTCTCTTCATATTTTTGTAACTTTAATAATATGGTGGACCAATTTCCCAAAAAATAAAGTATTTCTTTATATTTGAAAGTTATAGATATTTATCTCTTTTTAAATCGCTGATAAAAATGGACATCTATATTTTTCACAGAGCTGAAAAAAGAAGCGGGCAGCCCGAACGACCGGAATATGCTAAATTCCCCACAGTACAACACCGCCCTCGCCAAAGACAAGTGGTAAAACCACCCCTTCGCTTATGGGACCTAGAGCTGGCCTCCAAAATACCCAAAAATAATAAAATTATAAAAAAAATCCCCAATAGAGGGCTGGAAAAATAACTCGTCTCATAAGCGTAAAAATATAGCATTAAGATAGCGTTACACTATCATCCAGTTGCCATCATCAAAACTTCTCAAATGTAATTTTAAATTTAATGTATTTCACAGTTTTGATGGACCACTGGATGTATAGTCATATAGACTGATTTTATACTTGTAGCGAATACTAAATGATCTCAAAACGCTCAAGACTGATTAAGTGTTGTATTTGACAGTTATTTTAATCATAAAATAGCTATGGACAAAGCCGTGTCTATGGTTATAGCAGTCTGTGGCTAATAACTGTCATTTGTTATTTATAGTCTATATCTCGTTGATTTTAAGAAAATGTAGTTTTTATCGATTTTTAATGATAGCTCAAAGCATACGACAGTTTGATCTCGATAGCAAGACTAAATTGTTGAAGTAAACTGGCCGAGCGCCTAAAAATTAGTTTTAAGTATGTAGTTTTTATAAGAAGGCATGTTTTATTTTTTGATTCTGTATTTTATGTTCCCTCATCAGTAACGACTAAGTTTTTAATCAATAAATCGCTTTTAACTTTTGATTATTGAAATTACGCCTCTGTCCAATTTTAGAAGCCAATCTTTGATTCTTTTGATTACATATTATGAGTAATATGTCTTTTAAGAGATGTATACGTCGTTATTTTTATGAGCGATTATTTCGCGGCAACACTAAAGGCCGATTATTTTATTTTTAATGAGTTTTAAGTTATATTTTCTTTCGATCAAACCCAGTTAGACCAGGCGAAAGCCGCGAAATAATGGTTCGTGCAGATAACGTAATTTTGGCGTATGACAAATATAATAAAATCAATACATCAGTTTTGGACAACAGCGTGAATTTGACTCCCATCAGGTGACAAACCCAAACTCCAAACTGAATTTTAATCAAGTAACATTATATTATCGTCATTATTAATATCCTCTTGTTATTTTTAAGTGCATTTTTGATTTTAACCACATTAACATACTAATTTTTGTTATTGAATGTTATTTTTATTTTTTTTAGTGAACTCTTGGTACATAATGACTGCGATCTTCGTTTTAAAATTCTCTTTTTTACCATGTAATTATGTATCAATTCGTTTACTTTTTATAGGTTTTAGAGATCGTATGTAATTTTAATCATGAACTAGTGATTGATATGTCGCTTTATAAAATGATTTGATATGGTGTTTAAGTGATTATGAAATTTTCGTTTTATATCGATTTAGGTTTTAATGAGTTTAGTATTTCGCTAGTTTTTTTTTTAAGTTTAAAGAAAGTTTTGCACGATTGTTTTTTTTTAGCTCGTCCGATTAAAGTTTCAGTGGCATTCAATTTGTGTTTTATTTATCCCTGTGAAACCGTTAAAAATGTTTTCATGCTATTGCAAAATAATTGCAGTTCCTAAACTCAAACTCAAACTCAAACATTCATTTATTCAATTAGACTACTATTTAGTAGCACTTTCGAATCGTCATTACATAGTATTTTAACATTTACCACCGATTCGGAAAGCAGTATCTATGGAGAAGAATCGGCAAGAAACTCCATAGTTGCTCTTTTAAATAATGTCAATAAATTTACATAATATGTAACTTATATCTACCTAACTACATAATATGCCAAAGAACTGTCCTGTGGTTTTTACGCGACAACCCTCCATGGGTCTTTATCGTCCATATATTCCTGAATACTGTAGTACGCTCTCTGAACTAGTACATTTTTTATGTAAGTTTTAAATTTAGTACTACTAAACTCTTTAATATTATGAGGAATTCTATTGTATAAGCGTATACCTTGACCCATAAATGAATTTTTAACTTTAGCTAATCGGAAAAATGGCATTTCAATTCTATTCTTGTTCCTTGTGCCATAATCGTGTCTATCTCCTACTCTTGTGTGTAAGTCAGAGCTTTTGTGTACATGCAAAATATTATTAAATATATACTGTGATGGTACAGTAAGGATACCAGTATTCTTAAAATGATCTCTTAGTGACTCCCGAGCACGTAAATTATATATAGAGCGAATGGCTCTTTTCTGTAAGATAAATATAGTTTCTATATCTGCAGCCCTGCCCCACAGTAGAATTCCATAGGACATAATGCTATGAAAGTAGCTGAAATAAACCAATCTGGCCGTATCTTCATCGGTGAGATGCCTTATTTTTCGGACTGCATATGCAGCAGAACTGAGCTTACCTGCAGCGGTGTTGACATGGGCTCCCCACTGTAGTTTCTCGTCCAATGTTAACCCTAGAAATACAGTAGACTCAGTAGGATGCAATACCTCCCCGTTCAAGGTAATATCTCTGTTCAACTTTTTTACATTAGGAAGTAAAAATTCAACACAAGTGGTTTTTTTGGCATTTAATAATAAATTATTGGCAGTAAACCATTCAGATATGTGTAAAAGAGCACTGTTCACTTCGTCAACATTTGGGTCATGCCTATCCACATTAAAAATTAATGAGGTATCATCTGCAAACAGAACTATTTCACACCTATCCTGCAAATAATAGGGAAGATCATTGATATATACCAAGAACAAGAAGGGACCTAAAATTGACCCCTGTGGAACACCAATGTTAATTGACGCACCGCTAGAACGTTCTCCATTAACAACTACAGTCTGTATCCTATCATGCAGGTATGACGCTATGAGGTTCTGGGCTTTTCCTTTAATTTCATAGTGATTAAGTTTACGTAACAAAGTACAATGTTCAACGCAGTCAAATGCCTTGGAGAGGTCACAAAATATCCCTAGAGCATTTTTTGAGTTTTCCCATGCCTTATATATATGTGTTAGAAGTGCAACTCCAGCATCTGTGGTTGAGCGCCCCTTTGTGAAACCAAACTGTTTGGTGTGCAGTAAATTATTATTTGCAAAATGACTACTCAATTGGTTTAATATTAACTTCTCGAATACCTTACTTAATGTTGGTAAAATAGAGATAGGTCTATAATTGTTACAGTCTTCTTGATCGCCCTTCTTAAATAAAGGTATAACTTTACTAAGCTTTAGTAAATTTATGTTATTATTACTTATATCCCCAAAAAAAATGGTGGCACCTCTGACAATTTCTAATTTACATTTATTTACTACAATAACAAGTTTAATCCTGAAATGCAGTTCTATATCTTTTTGAAAATAAAAATTTCTATGTCCAGTATTTTAAGTACTTATGCTTCAGAGCCCATAGAAAATTTCCACCCTGTATATTTAACTTTAGTAACGATAATATTTTAATAATTTTCATGAATTATAAATATAATAGATTTATTTGAATAATTATGTACTGATTCTGATAAGTTTTGCACAGTGACATATTCTCCATGATAATTTAAAAAAATCTCGACTATGCCACCTGTCTAGTCAAAACATCGATTAACTCTGTGGATTAACTTCACCAAAAAGACTAGATTATAACCACGTGTTTAAAAAAATATAGATGTCAATATGACAGTGGTGTACTGTGGACTGTCAAATCTGAAGACTGAAATGTCATTGTCATTATCACGCTGATATTTTCGTTTTCCGCAACAAAATTGCATCATCGAATAGAGAAAAGTGAGAGTAAAATGGGTAATGCTAGTGCGAAATCTGCAGATGTAAAAGTAGAGGCGGTACCGGCTCCGGATGGTGAAAAGCCTAAACTAAAGCCATGTTGTGCTTGTCCCGAAACAAAGAGAGCGCGAGATGCATGGTAAGGTTATAATTAAATTTTCGTGCAATTCGTCCTTTATTGCGTAATTTGTGTGATCTTATTGTCCTTGAAAAGTGTTTTACGAGAAATATGCATTTTTTAGTGAGCATCTTTAATCTTGTCCTTTTATAAAAGGTATGCTATCCATATCTTTAGACGAATATCAATAATGAATTTTACAATTTGTAACTACTATATGATATGAATTTTATCCATATTCTAGGTTCTATTTACCTAACAAATCTAATCAAAATTATCATTAGAGCAATATAGAAAGCGTAAACAGTCGTCATTTTAAAATAACTAAACTATAATTAAATTTACAGCATCATAGAACGGGGAGAAGATGAATGTGGTGCCCTAATAGAAGAACACAAAGCCTGTATGAGAAAAATGGGATTCAAAATCTAGACATCCTTATTTTTAATTATTGTACCAGAACATGTGTATGGAGGAGTTAAAAGAATGACATTTCTAAACAAACACAATGGTTATATTGTTTTTATTAGTTTTATTAGTTAGTATTGTTTGTTAATAATTGGCAAGTAAATTAATGTAGAGGCCACAATGTGCTTAAAGAACATTGAGCGGCTCTGTAAAGTCATTTTAGGAGAAGTGAAAAAAATCACTTGCTTACAGTGCAGTGGGTTTAACCCATTGAGCCCAGAACGGCCAGATCCGACCGCGACACAATAGATTTTCTATTGTGTCTGTGATTCCGGGGCCTGATGGATTAATATTGTTCTTTGCACAAGTAGTGTATTTTGTTGGTTCTTTGTAAAATCATGCCAATCTGTACTTAAACGTTTCAATTTTTGTACAAAATACCTTCCAACACATCATCATATAAATGAACTACCTATTTCTCTTATTACATAATATATAAGTTCATATTCAGTATCAACTACTAGTTTAACATTTGTAAACAGGAAGATTTAAATTATCTAATTTGGCTGTACAAACGATAATTCGATAAAAAAACAATCTCAATTATCAAAATTGTGTATATAATATGTTCCTGTATTTTTTTATTTATTCGGCAGCAGCCAAAGATAGGGATTTATTTATAAATTAGTTTAGTTTGTATGATTAACATAGATTAACTTCAAGCAGATACGCAACTGTGGATCTGCTTTGTGATTTGCTTTATAAGTTGTATTTATTGTAAATAAATGTTATTTTAATTTAATATTGTTTTTTATTTACCCTTGACCTAATTTTTTGACTACATACATATTGCACTGTATATGATAAAATTAAAACAGTTCATGTGACCAGTCATCTATTTAAAATATATGCATTATGACTCTGACCGTTTGAGTCATTCCATCTATTTTGCTTAACAGTTTACCAGGCTCTATTATATCTATAGGTACTAATATTATAAAGCTCGAGAGTTTGTTTGTTTGTTTTGTTTGAACGCGCTAATCTCAGGAACTACTGGTCCGATTTGAAAACTTCTTTCAGTGTTAGATAGCCCATTTATCGTGGAAGGCTGAAGGCTATATATCATCACGCTAAGACTAGCAGGAACGGAGCCACGCGGGTGAAACCGCGGAGCGCGGCTAGTTATAATATTATATGTATAGTAGATTATTTCTGAAGCTTTAAATATCTTCTTTTGTTTGACTTAGATATTTGATTAACTATATCCTGTAATATTGACATTTAGAATAAAGGTTTATTTTTATAGTCCTTGAACTTACTCTAGTTTTCTGGGTCTTCAGCCACCTACATACCAAATTTCATTGTAATTGGTTCAGCAGTTTCGACGTGAAAGAGTAACAAATATCAATTCATTGAATGCATCCATCCATCCATCCTATCAAACTTTCGCGTTTATAATATTACATAGTAGGATTTCTATTGGTTGCGAGTTGCGACAATCGACATCAGTGCATTTAGATCAAACGATCGAATGCTCATTCTCCCTGACTATGTCAAATTCTTTAGATGTAAACAGGTGTAGAGCATTCTTCCTTTCTTTAGTTGTTCGTAGTGCGTTCGAAAAGATTGTATGCAATGTTCTTGTACTGAACAACACTGAATATTAGTTTTCGTTCACACTAAAAGATCACGAAGGAATGCTCTAGCTCTAGCTTTATGTTCGTTTGGTGTACATGCACCGTGGTAGAGCCGCCACTATGAACTATAGATTTATTTACCACTTGCTTTCCTGCCACATCTTATCTTATCTTAATATATATATATATATAAATCTCGTGTCACAATGTTTGTCCTCAATGGACTCCTAAACCACTTAACCGATTATAATAAAATTCACACACCATGTGCAGTTCGATCCAACTTGAGAGATAGGATACCTAGTTTAAACATGTAGGTACCACGGGCGAAGCCGGGGCCGACCGCTAGTTGTCTATAAGTTAACAAATTGTATTCTACAACCTTCCTCTAGAACCAAGAGTGGTTTAGATAGAGATCTATTGCAATAAACCGCATCAAAATTTTTCTCGTAGGTAGTTTTAAAGATGCGGGAATCGACTTTGTTTTATACATTATAATAATTGGATACCTATACCTAACTAATCACTTAAACGTTTAAAAAAATCATCCCAGAAAAAAGCTCTATCGTAACTCGATTGCATGTCACATGGCACCCACGCAATCTTAATATAAAACATTTATTACAATTAACAAATTGATGTAAACTTAGGTTACGGGTCGCGAAATTTTTAAGAACAATAAAGATACATTTGAAGCTACGATTAACTTAAACTTGGTAACAATCTTTATCTATTACGGTCGAGTTCAATTACTCCAGTATCGGATATATTTATATTCGCAATTAAATTGAAAACAAAATGATTATCAATTGTGATTGAACTGTCGTAAACGATGGTACATTTGTTGTGATATTATTTATTGTTGAATTATATAAAAATGCGTTTTAAAAGGAATAATAATGATAAAAGTGGTGATGAATCCGCGGCCAGTTCAGTTCGTTCTACAGATAGTTACGGGTGAGTTATAAAGTCATTATATTATTCAGTACAAGAACTAAGTGACTAGAAAATCTAAATCTCGAATGAGTATCAGTACTACCTAAACCTATTTTCAAAGTACGTGCAGGACGATGAAGTAGAAATTTAAATTTATTGTTGTGCAGGGTGAGAAGGGAAAGAATAAATTTATTCACACTAAGGTCAATCGTATCATACACCACCGACATAATTTTTGAAGTCACGTGTTATATGTATAATTTAAATTTCTGATGTAAGTACCTATGTACTTATTCTCAAAATTTTGTACCTATAGTTACAATATTTTCAAAGCTATGTTATAAGGTGAAAATTCGGGATTAAATTCAACTTGAAAGGACTTGTAATGATCTAAGGCACGCGAAATTAACCCGGGTTAAAATGGCCTCGAGAGTTCTATCCGGACATTATAAAGCTTAGGTTAACAGTTTTTGATGTGGAAATTGTAAACCTCCTTTTCTCATAATATCATCATATAGTATGTAATAGTAGGTTCTAAGTCTCTATCCATATCAATGACGTAATTAGTAAAATATGAAACAAATATCATTAGGTTAATTTTAATTAGAAAGCTCTACAGTTGTAGAGCTTCGCAAATCTGTTCTAATTGTTATAACTTTATGTAACATTTCGATCACATATGAACATGCAAATTATTGATAATTTATTAGTATCTAAATCACGAAAGTCTTTAAATAGATTGAATATACCTGTGGAATATACCATAGGTACTAACTTTCCGCCCGCCTGATGACTCCTCAATGGTGGGCGGAAAGCTTCTACTGAACTTATATAACTAGGTGAACATATGAACAAAATATGACATAAAATAAGTTTGTAGTTTGGTAACAATCAATTACTGCATTGGTCCAACGCATTGGTCATATTGGTCAACGATTGGAAAAAATTAAATAGCATTTATTTGGAAGGGCTTTTTTGATTAGTAAATGGAAAAGTGAAATTTTATTGTAATCTTTACTCTTCAATGATAAATGTAAAAACTAAAAAGGTAGGTTGAACATTTAACAGAAAGCGTGGTTAGGGGAGATCGGTGGAGGAGTTTAAAATAATATTATAATGATTAAATTGCGATTCTAATTCGCTAAAAGTAGATATTTAATTTTCAAGTGTACGAGTAATATTTATACAAAGAAAAATTCGAACAATTGCATAGAAATGTCGATAGATGGCGCTAGACGTAAGAAGTAGGTATGTGGTTATATCGCGCTATTGTTTCAATTTTGAGAATGAATGAATCGTACACTGCGACTCGGACTTGACCGGTTAACACAAATAAAAAAAAATGATACTTTCCACCCTGCAACTAAGTGGAACTTAAAAGTACTATTAAATTTGAGAGTAGCAAATGTTTGTTGATATTTAAACAATTTTCTGATAAGGAGATTGAAATCTTGGATAAGTCAATAATGTAGGTAAATAAACAGGCGAGTTAGGTAGGTACTAGTAGTGTTACCAATAGGTATTCCTAATTCCTATAGGTTAAAACTATACATAATTTACTTAAATTTTTAAGGCGACTTTTTAAAGGTAGGTATCTAGTGTTTGTAGATATTCTAGTCACAGATTGCAAATTACAATGTTAAAGGTTGAGGTAGTGTAGGTACGTATTGGTATACCTATTTAATCACCAGATGATGCAATATTTACATTTATATCGTCATTTTAATAATAATAATTTATAATTTATTGGTGTCTCATATCCGCACACATTAATTTACATAAATCCCTTCTTCGATTTCCCACCACTTGATTTTTTGCGTAAATTGTTTCGTCTTATCTTCATTGCAAGTTCAGTGACCCTTTCAATTGAAGTTAGAGCTACTTTTCAGCTTATTTATTTTATTTGTTGTTCATTATAATATACCTAGGTAATGGAATAGGGAATCATGCACCATCATACATATTTTAATTTAAAATGAGGATTTTATTACCTGCGATGACTCTAGAGTCTAGACATCGCTCTAGTAGCAAATTGTCTTCAACTAGAGGCTAGAGCGCCAAAATATACCCCAAAAAGTTTTTTCATATAATATTGCTGGCTAAAATACGCAGAATCTTTTCCTTTTATCATTCCATTTTGTACCTTCTTTTAAAATACCGCCCGTTAAAAAATAAAATAATTAGTAAAAAAATAAATAAATCATTTATTATAGCAACAATGTCAACATTACTTTGTATGTTTATGGAGTAACCTCACTAAGTTTACATTTCTATCTAATAAAAATATCTAGTAATCAGATAACTATGTCATAGAAAGTTCAATACCTATAGTTCTAGGGCCTAGGCCGATAATTTACACTCATGACATTATTTACGAGCCATTAAGTGTTATTATAATTTAATATTATCTCGGGATCAAGGTTCCCGATATTGCCTTGAATACGAGATTGCCTTTGTCTTCTCAAAAACTTTACTTATCTAAAAGGGATATTTTTGGAATTAAATGACGAATTTCAATCTGAATCACGTTGGCGAACACTGGTCACATTTATTTTAACATTTAAACATAGAAGTGAAGTTAAAAATAATAACTTAACTAGGTAAACACATTTTAATTATCACAAACACCGCCTATTTTTTTCAGGTAGGTACTACAGATAAAAGTCTTCTTTCAGCATCACAAAACCAGAAGATTCATAACTCGCTAATAAAACTATCATTAGCCCTTATACACTACATATTTACTTCACTTTATAAAAATACTTTGTTACACTTTTTATCTAATGTGCGTCTTTCCCATCCCCATATTTGGTTAAAGGTGACTGACCCAAATTAATACTCGACGTTTACTTATCATTCTTATCTCAAACTTATACTTCTAATACGATATTTAAACTATTTCTATAATCATGATATGTGTTTGTGATAGAGTGTTCGGTAGCGCCTGTTCTGATTTCTCGGAGTGTGAAGACGGTGAGGAGAGGAAACGAGGCTGTAGATATACGTGAGTAAATTTTTATTTATGAATATTATATCATTTGACCACGGTTTCACCTCAGTACAAATTTATGTCACCCGCTCTCTCGGGTTCTTACAGAAGTCAAAAGTATCTCTCAAGAGCCCATACATGAGTAAGATAAGTTCGTTTTTGATTCAGACGTTTCATCGAGAAAAAAATGGTTTCAACGTTTAAATTACAGTGAGCAATAATTATAAAATATAAACCTATATAATATTCTACAATTATAATCTAATATTATGAACTTTTCCCTGAAACTTTACATAAATTGAAATAAATAATATAGTATATTATGTACCTAAGTAATTTATTATTACAGTCAAATCCCATCAGTATCCACAAGCAGTGCCAGCTTCCAGAGCGCAATGGAGAGAGAAACAGCGCCTCTGCTGCTGGCGCCGAGCTACGTACCCGCTTATAAGAGCATACACTGCATCAGCTCTGATACCCTGGTACCTACGGACTAAATTGTATTTAATTATTTTAAAAATTAAAACATCAATGCCCGTTTATAAGAAGCGTTCTTTTGCTCTAACTCCTAAAACAAATAACATGTCGCTGTCTCGCCTACACGAGTCGGGCAATTATAATTTACCTGATACCACAGCTGATACGATGCAGATAAATTTCAAGTTCAAAAAAATATTAGTTGTTTAAATCATTGATGACCTAGAGATTTTCAATTTTAACAAACAATTACGTACCCTACCAATAGAAAAGTTTATGAAACGCTGAAGAAAAATTATACTTAGCACCACAATAATTAATTATAGTAGGTAAATCCATACTAATATTATAAATGCGAAAGTAACTCTGTCTGTCTGTCTGTTACTCAATCACGCCTAAACTACTGAACCAATTTGCATGAAATTTGGTATGGAGATATTTTGATACCCGAGAAAGGACATAGGCTACCTTTTATTGCGAAATATGTACCACGGGCGAAGCCGGGGCGGACCTCTAGTAATGCATAATATATACTAATTGGATAGGTACTTACATTCATAGGTTCATTCGCGAGTAGGTACTACGTGTGTGCAGTCGCAGGCTGGAACTATAGTGTTTGTATGATAATACATACGTAATAATAACAAGCAATGTCAACATCAAACAAATGTAGTAAACAAATGACTAATATGAATAATATTGCATACATGTACCTATAATTTTATCTCCTTTGATTAATTTAGACTTTACTCTTGCGATTTTATAAAGACAGTTTTTTAGGGGTAATTCAGAAGATGAATTTAATTGATTTTATTCGAGTTATAGATGTTACTAGTTACTACGTTTTATTTATTAATATTAACTGATTATGTAGTATGAAGTCAAATACATATTTATTTATTACTAGCGGTCTGCCCCGGCTTCGCCCGTGGTACATGCTTACGTTTTCTCTACATAAGAACCATCCTCGTACTTCAAGGAATATGATAAAAAAAGAATTATCGAAATCGGTTCAGCCGTTCTCGAGTTATGCGCTTACCAACACATTTTGCGATTCATTTTTATATATAAGAAGATTGCTATATTGCTCTGAATAAATTACAAATTGAGACTGAATCTAGGATACATTGTAACAAACGGCGGCCTTATCGCTAAATAGAGATTTCTTCCAGACTATAGAAATATATGTAGCATCTAAAACTCAAGGATATAAGTTAGAGCTTACCTATATCAAAAAGTCCCCACGGTCGCTCTCTAAAAATAAGAAAGTACGATATTGCATACGAAATAGGTACATTAATGTCTTTCCCAAATTATTTATATAGTTGCAGTGATCTAAGGTTGTGATTATATGCATAAAGTTATTATTTTCTTACAAACTGAGCATAAGTTCAAATAATAATCTAAATTCTTAGAACTTCCAATAAACTGACAATTAAGATTAATTATTAAGGAATACGCGTCAAGATAAAATTACACTCGTTGCTATTTTTAGCATTATCTATTTGGTACACGACATACTTGTAAAAAAATATAATTCAATATTGCACTAATTAGAATAACTATGTCCCAAATAACAAATGGTAGTAACGATTTATTCAGGGTCGAAATGATAATGAATGAAGATGAGTTTTATAGATTTATTTAAATTAATAGCTTAATAATTTATATTTTTCAGGGTCCTGGAGAATTGTCAGATGCTGATATAATAGCTACATACAAACGGACATTTGAGAAGCCAAATAAACCTGCGAAGAAAAAGCAAAGCTCACTGGTTACAATGTATGTTACTACATACACCTATATTTATGTAAATATTTTATTAATATATGTATGTATTTATTACTGGTATTTGTGCTCGTCAGGTATAAAATGTAAGCTCGTTGATACCTACGTTATAAAATGTACGAAATTTTTAATAATTGATTTATTATTAGTATGTACTCACATATTCCAGGACCCCGTTTGTCATTGGTGCCCCACAAAAAATGGAAATTGTAAAACGTTCAATTTTATACGTAGTCTATAATATAACAGCTGGGAATCACTTTCGTTATTCGTTCGTTATTCGAATATCCTAAGACTGAAACCACGACGACTGTAAAACCATGAAATCAAAACTATCAATTTTGTAATATGTAAAAACTAAAAACCCGAAGCAAACATTTCTTACATTTAAGATAATATGTATTACAGTAGATAGTAATAATATTACTTTATTACAGAAAATAAAATAAAGCTCATAATATTCCAGTTTCTCAATATGGAACACGATAATGGGCTCCTCATTACTTACAATGGCGTGGGGCGTGGAGCGCGCGGGTCTGCCGGCCGCGCTGCTGCTGCTCGCCTTCATGGCTGGCCTGTGTCTTTATACAGCTTATTTGTTGTTAAGGGTTAATATGTATCATGGTGAGTTTACAACATTAAGTTAATTTATACCGACCATTGTAGAACTTCTATAGGAAAGGAATGCATTTTATTAACTTTGGTAAATCAGAGACAATTTTCAAATTAAGTTACAAGTCCTCTTAATCTTAAAGTATTCTTACGATATTCTAAATTCTTCCAGGTGGTGACAGTTACGAAGTACCAGCGCTTTGTCGCGCCCTACTAGGTCCTTTCGTAGAGATGGTCGCGCATGCGTTCAGCTTGCTCGTGCTGGTCGGAGCCAATGTGGTCTACTGGGTGCTCATCACCAACTTCCTCTACTATACTGTTAATTATTTTATCGGTTAGTTATTTTAATAGCTTTGTTTTATATTCATTAATGAGTTGGTAAACTTGATAGCAGATATAGTTAATATATCATTCACAGACGCAATTTATGACAAAAAAATCAGATTTGAATACTAGATAATTGATTTGATTTGATCGATATAAAATACTATAATAGAGAACATAAAGTTAATTTAAAATCTCGTTCAATTTCAGAAGAGCCAGCAGCTAATATAACAACGTTCAACTCCAGTTTAATGTGCCCTAAAAACGATCTCATCGGGCCCCTGAATGACGACCCTGTGCACGATCCGTCCCCATACTGGGGCCTTCACACAACGGTGCCCTTTTACGTAGCGATTATAGTCTTCCCGCTTTTGAACTTTAGAAATGTGTCGTTTTTCACTAAATTCAATTCACTGGGTACGTAAAATTCAGCAATATTCTACAAAATCGTCAGTTTAGATTTAGAATTGGTTTTAACTTTTAAAATATATATGTTTCTGTTTAAACATTATGTGCGTATTACTTATTATAAGAAAATGTAAAATACTTTGAAGTTCAACGAATTTTAAACACGCACTATAAATATGATAATTATCTATTTTGCCTGCTATAAAACGACATGAAAAAAATTGTGACTTATTCATTCATCGCAAAATTTAACATAACATTGAAATAATTCCAGGCACGCTATCAGTTCTCTACCTACTAGTGTTTGTAATCGTAAAGGGCTACTCTTGGGGCCTCAATTTCGCCGTTGCGGAGGCCCCACACAGAGGCACTGACGCAGCTGTACTTAGCGGCATGTTGGCGCTCTCCTTTTACATTCATAACATTATTATCACAATAATGACGAATAACCAACGACAGGATAGAAATGTAAGTAATTAGCATACAAAATTATATTAAAAAAAAAATCAAAATTCAATTGTAATTAATAATGTAAGGTAAAATTTTACGCTGTTTCCTAAGGAACAAACACATTATAAATAAAATCTTACCTCTATTGCGTATGTACTGCTGCTGCTGCACACTGCATTGCACCTAAATATAAATTCATTTTTATTCCAGGGCCGAGATCTCACGATAGCATTTCTTTTAGTAACAGTCACATACACGATAGTGGGAGCTGTCTTTTACATCTGCTTCCCGCTTGCTAAGAGTTGCATTGAAGATGTAAGTCTGATCATGGACTAATAAATATATTGTAAAAATTATAGATACTTTCCTATATTTTTAAGTTACAATTTTTTCTGCACGTTTCTCTCTTAATATATATTTTTCTTAGTTGTCTCTTTCGTTCAATTCTTCATTTTGTGTGTTGTGTTTTTATTATTCATAATTCTTAATAATGAAGTGTAAAAAGTTTTACTGATTTTCTTTATTATTTTCAGAACATATTAAATAACTTCGAGATGCACGACGTCATGACGGTTGTAGCGAGAGCTTTACTACTGTTTCAAGTAAGTATTAGTAGGTGTTGGAAAATTATTATTTTTCTTTATTTTCAAAAAACATAACATAACTGCATTCTGCGTATTCTATATCTTTTCGATTTATATTATGTACCATTCATTCTATTGATATTACATTTTTTATTGATTTTATACCTGTATTCATCTCTTTTCCCACTTTTGTTAGGTGATAACAGTATACCCGCTAGTAGTGTACATGCTCCGCACGGAGGCGCTGCAGCTGCTGCCGCTGAAGGATTCGCGCGCTGTGACGTTGTTCGTAAACCTGCTGCTTGTTAGCTTGAGCATCCTTGTAGCTTGCCTGTGTCCTAACGTGGGGACTATCATACGGTGAGTTTTAAAAGAAATATCTTCTGTTGTTGATTTATGGCACAGAATTTACGGTTGTAATAGCAATATTTGCGCTATAATAAAAGTGCATTATAATTCCTAATTATAAGGAAAAATGTAGATATTTTAAAGACAATTTTATAAAAGTTAATAATTGAAAGGAAATTAAAAACAACATTAAAAAGAATGATGAAAACTCACAAATCGTATCGTATATTATTTTCAATTACAAGTGTTTACAGTGCTTGTATTGAGTCCAGAGGCGTAGCTACCGCCGAATATATTCTACGGGGCCCTTAGGCTAAGCGGGGGCCCCTAACAAGAGTATATTATATAGGTATCTCTGGCACAGAATAAATACTTTCTGTATAAATAAACAAAATATTTTATTTTATATTTACCTGTTCAAAAATGTTTGTTTTTTGCAGCTACACGGGTGCAGTGAGCGGTCTAGTCCACGTGTTCACGCTTCCCGCGCTTCTCTACATGCGTTCTCTATACATTCGCAGAGAGCTAACTCTATGGAAGACCGTCTTCTACACCGCTATTATTCTCTTTGGAACTGTTAATCTTTTCATGCAATTCTTTATTGAATGATCCTAAGCAAAGATGAGTTTTGAATTGTTTGTTTGATTTACTCTTATTAAGACTTATTTAAAAAAAAAATCGTCTTTTGTATATACATAATTATGTTGATGACAGGCGACAGCATTTAAAATTTCAAACTACATATAACCTTGTAGTGAGAATAGAAATAAGCCACTCATCTATTTTATTATCCAAACCTTAATAAAATAAAATCTACACAGATGTTTCGTTACTTTGCCATATCAAGAACCTAGTTAAGTAATAAATTCATAAGATAAATTGTACCAAAGATTATATTTGTATTTTATTTGTAAATGTCTACTTGTATTTCTATACAAATTTTCCTCTTTATATGTTGATATAATACACATTATTATATAA
Source organism: Colias eurytheme (assembly GCA_907164685.1). NCBI lineage: Eukaryota > Metazoa > Arthropoda > Insecta > Lepidoptera > Pieridae > Colias > Colias eurytheme. The sequence goes on along the minus strand of CAJQZN010042362.1, from coordinate 219,985 downwards.
TATTTATAATAAATACCTACGTATGTAAATATAATTTATCTAGTCATAATGTATATAAAAGGATAGAAATTAAACAATTATATTAACTATGAACTGACAACTGTTTTATTTAAACTTATATAAAAAAAGTAAAAATATGTTAAAAGTCCAAACTTTGCTTAGTCTAAATTCGTAAATATAATATTGCACTTAATTTTGTGATGAAATGTAAAAAGTAAAGAGTAAATATAAGACATATATAAATAAACATTCCTTTGCAATATATTGAATCAATCAGTTTGTTTAATATATTTCAAATTTTGAAATATAAAATGCCTTAAGAATATTTAAAAACAATATTTTTTAAATAGCAGCCTCATAGACGCCAAATTAACAATTGTACATAATTATTTAACAATCTTAAATATAAATTTTGCCGACAAAACAAGAAACATAGACAATCGTAGAAAGCGCTGTCACTGTCAAACCAAATTGTCAAATTGACAGTTATATTAAAAATATATGGCAACCTATTCTTTATTATTTTTTTATTTTTAATTTATGTAATAACAGTGGGTTGATCGCGGCCAGTGTATTTCTGTAGTTGCGATATTTGTAAAGCTACATCGATAAGAGGAGCCAATTTTTCCTGCGCAGAGCCTAGGACATCGCTGGCCTCGTACGAATCTATGTATAATCTGTGAAATAATAATAATTTAATTTTTAATGTATAATTTAAGAGACGCCATGGATATCGGTGCTTTTTAAGGAAAGGAAGAATAATGAAAAAATCCTTCTATTATAAGTACACGGTTAAAACATCTATTTTGAACAATTACAATGTTAAAATTGTTTCATGACAAATTTAGCAAGTTTGTAACAAATAAAGTATTATATGTATTTTCTGCTACAGGTTCTAGCCAAGTAATAGTAAATAGAGTTCTTTGGCATATTATGATATAATATTATGTATGTAGTTACATGTTATGTAAAGTAAAATTGTATATTGACATGATTTTAAAAGAGCAACTATGGAGTTTCTAGCCGGTTCTTCTCCATAGATACTGCTTTCCGAAACGGCAGTAAATGTTAAAAATATGTAATGACAATTCAAGTGTTTCTAGAAGAAGTCTTATTGAATAAATAAATGTTTGAGTTGGAGTTTATATGTAATTTAAATTGAAATTGAAAGATAACTTATGTATGAATTATTCAAATAAAGATTTTATTTATTTATTTATTTAACTTACCGTACAGTAGCCCCGGAACTGCCGGTGCCGCTCAGGCGCAGTACAATTCGAGAACCGTCCTCGAACACGATGCGGAGACCCTGCGTAAAAGTATTCATTTTATATTTAGTTTATTGCTATCAAATGCTTTATTAATGATAAATTATTAAAGAAAATAAAAATTGAGCACTAGGCAGGATTCTACCCCCGCGACTTTATCCAAAAACGACGGAAAATTTCTCAATTAGTATTTATTTGATACTTGAATGGATTATAATATATGTAAAATTTAATTATAATATTGTCGCGTAAAAACCACAGGCCATGAGTTCTTTGGCATATTATGATAATATAATTATACGTACAGTTACTTACATATTTTGTAAAATGAAATTGTTATACTGAAATGATTTAAAAGAGCAACTATGGAGTTTTTTGCGATTCTTCTCCATAGATACTGCTTTCCGAATCGGTGGTAAATGTTAAAAATATGTATTGACGTTTCAAAAGTGCTTCTCGAAGAAGTCTAATTGAATAAATAAATGTTTGAGTTTGAGTTTGAGTTTGTATGATATGGTTCGATCACTAAAATCTCGAGAAATCTTACACTTTTAATAGAGAAAGCGAGACTGGTTTATATTACAAAAGATTGTGACATAAAATTATATATCTTTAAAAAAGGAACCAAAACAAGTCAATAACTGCGTTAAAAACAACCGACTTCAAACTTGCACTTGCAACATTTACAAATACAGACAAAAATGCTCATAAAATAAAAACTACTGGGCCTATCCAAATAAAATTTTTATGGGACCAATTCGACACCATCCCGCATCGAACAAAAAAAGAATCACGTAAATCGGTTCAGAAACCACGGAGTAATCGGTGTACATACATAAAAAAAAAAAAAAAAACATACCGGCCGAATTGATAACCTCCTCCTTTTTTTTGAAGTCGGTTAAAAAATCAGGAATTTTTACACCTTATTGAACCACCTAAAGATAATTTTCAAATGACAAAAATAAAACATTTTCCCACCTGTTTCATCTTATTGAAAAACCTACTTTTGGACTGGTATGTCCCAGACACATAAAACTGAAAGAATAGAATAAATTCGATCGCTCTGGCGGGTCACGAGTGACTGAGTTGGCTAAGCGTCCGCCCCGGTTTGGCGCGAAAGGATGCGGGTTTGAGTCCCGCCTCGTGATCTAATTTTTACTATTCTTATCTATACTAATATTATAAAGAGGAAAGGTTTGTATGTATGTATGGTTTTCACGCATAAACTACTGGACCGATTTTGATGAAATTTGGCACAGACATTCTTTAGACCCTGAGAAAGAACATAGGCTACCTTTTATTGCGAAATATATACCACGGGCGAAGCCGAGGCGGACCGCTAGTAAATTTATATTTATAAAGCATTTGAATGTCATAAAACCAAAAATATCAAATTGAACCTAACTACTTTTTTTTGTTAAAGTTGTTGAGTATAAATTTATAATGTAGTTAATAGGTGTATCTGTGAATGCTATGTTACAAACTGTCTTTGTAAATGTTTGAGTTTCTCGTTTTTTACACTTGGTGCGCTATCTGTTCTTTTTTCTTGGTTGCTCTGTGTAATGTAATGTAATGCGTTTAACTTTTATTAAAAACATCGGTTGTAAAGAAGAAGTTTTATTGGAAATATTACCAAATCCCAATAAAAGTTGTAGAAGAATAAATATTTATCCCACCTGTTTCATAGCCACACTCTGGTCCACGGGGTCCATATAGGAGAAATTATCAGCCACCGCAACTACATACGTCTTGCCCCCACTCGAGTGGGACGACCCCACGAAACCACCACTCATCTTCTTTTCTAATTCCGTCATCATTTCGTTGCAGGGGTCGCTGGGACACTCTTCGTAGTCGTATCTGAGTATTGAGAATTTAAGTTAAACTTAATTTTTTTTTTAATCTCAGTCAAGTTTTTTTTTAACTTAAAAGTATTTTTTTAATGTAACTGAAACACAAGTTTTTTTAGGCTCAAACTAAATTATTTCATAAATCAAAGTCGAAGTCATTGAGATATAGGTAAATAATATGGAGACGACACCGCCTACATCACTTATGTTCCGCTCAACATACGCCATATGGCTTAACTGCACGCTCATTTTTTATTTGTTTTAAAGTGAAACGCATCAAATATGCCTTCGTGTGTGTTACGAATTACGATATTGCACAAATAATACAAATAATACGGAAAAGTGCAAAGGAATAATTTTCATCGGTAAGTACCTAACTAGATAATAATTTTTAAAACTTACTTAGAGCAAAAAAATGGCGCACAGATTTTGTTCGTGGTGTCTCCTCCATACGTAGTAATATTATCTCAATGGTCGAAGTTGAGATTTTTCTTAAATCTAACTTAAGGCCAAGTTCTTTTCTTAATTATAGTCAATTAATTTACCAATATTACAAAAAAATAACGTTATATTCGATTGCTATTTGCTATATTGGTTACTAACCGATTTCAAAAAAAAGGAGGAGGTTCTCAATTCGCCCGGTATATATTTTTTTACAATATAACTCAACCATAGCCCAGCTATATTTTTGAATGAAGTGCACTGATGATGATTAGGTGAAGTGATAAATGGTAACAAATCGAAGATCTGTAGATCTGTACTTCTCCATAGATACTGCTTTCCGAATCGGCGGTAAATGTAAAAAAATATGTAATGACCGATTCAAAAGTGCATCTAGAAGAAGTCTAATTGAATAAATAAATGTTTGAGTTTGAGTTTGAAGAGAAAGTGAGAAAGTGTATTAATAAAATTAGGCGTATTATCGAACTGCACGTAGATACCAAACGAATCTCACCTGGTGAAGTAATTCCTGCCGAACTGTGTCCAGTGCTTGGACAGTATCTCTTGCACGGAGAGCTGCGTGGCTGAGAGCACGGAGAGCCAAGCCAGTGCCGCCCACAGGCCGTCCTTCTCGCGCACGTGGTCGGAGCCCGTGCCGAAACTCTCCTCGCCGCAGAGAGAGAGACGACCGGCGTCCATTAGGTTGCCGAAGTATTTCCAACCTGGTGGACAATAAAAATAGTGATGTGAAAATGCCTGGTTGTTAAATGGATATTTGTTAATAAGTTTTTTGCTTATAGCAGTTTATACTTATGATTGTTGTAGATATTTTGCATGTGGTATATAATTTTTAATTTCGGCCAGATACACGCATAACAAGAAGACGAGTACACGCACTTAGTACAAGACATGCCTTCCACACAATCCAAAAATTTTATTACTAAATATTTCGCTTTTTTACCATTCTCTCCGTGGTTGCCTGGCAAAGATCACGGCTTAGTGATAAGGCCGCCAATTGTACTACATTTCTCTAGTAAGTACCATATTGTTGATAAGCTATTGCATAGCTTCTATCGCGGGCCTTGAGCGCGGGGACCGAATCCAGAAATTTAGTAACGAAAAACCTCACGCTCCCCACTCCGACGGGCGCGGAGGTGTGACTTGAAGGCATAGCATGCAATAGCTTTACCGTGGCAGTCCCCGAGTGTCACACGTCTTTTTTTTATTGTTTCTTGTTATGTGATGATTGTACTGCAATAAAGTGTAATAAAATTAAATCCACCAGATCCAGTCGTTCCAAAAATTCCACCAACTTACACGCACTTCAACAGTTCCACAAGTTCGACACATTCCACCAGTTTCACACATTTGTTCCTCTCATTCCACACATGTTCCACACATCCCACTCACCAGTGGGCACCTGGAACATCTCCCTCCCACTCGCAGCAGCCACGCGGTCCACAGCAGCAGCAGTGGGCATGCTCCTGGCGAACCCCTTCACACCGGACCTCTGGAAGTACGGGATGTGCTGCAGATGGTTGGCCAGCACTGCCAGGGAATCTGAGGGGGTCACGAAGAACGCGTCTCGACCGATTATCATGTTGCGGTCACCTGGAAAAAAGATTTTTCATTAGTTAGGAAGTAGTTTTTTTTATTTTTTAAACCACTTTTTGTTAAGCTTGCTTTTGCATCAGCTGCCAAATGAAAAAAAAAAAAACATCAAAATCTGTGCAAGCAAGTTTAAACAAACAAAAAGAAATGCCTTCAATCTTCAAGCAATACTTAAATGTTTATATTTATACACGGCCCGAATTTATGAATTACATATTCGGAAATATTAAAAGTAAATATGTGTTCAGACGCGTTTAAAATTCATATTAATATAATGAATAATATTTATTTTATAAATCTGAAAACCTACACCATATATAATCTTTGTTTCCGAATCAGTAACATACATACAAAACATTTCATCTTTACCCATTACTTTGTAAAATAAAACTCCAAAAAAATATAAAACACTCCTTACCATCGCCATCAAAAGCGGCACCAAAGTCATAATCTCCATTTTTCACAGCATTAACAAGATCTGCAGCATACGTGAGGTTAGGGTCTGGGTGGGCTCCTCCGAAGTCCTCCAGAGGGACTATCCTCCTTACATTCTGCTCGGTAGCTCCTAATTCGTCGATGAATATCGCTTTTACGTATGGACCGGTTACTGGAAAAAACATATTTCAAGATACATAAAAATAATTTGGAAAATCCAAAAGTGCACGCCTCATAATTTTTTTTTTTAATAAATATTTGTCGGAGAATTTAAATAACTCTCCATAATTAATTATAATTAGGTAGATATGTGAAATAATATTAAATAATGACTCAGTGCGCACACCTTGCGCGGTCGATGGTAGTACCGAGACTATATCATCGAGCTACTGACTCAAGGAATATAAACCATAGCATGGCCCGTAAGCCCATACATTTCATATCAATTCAATATCGACATTATGTTGTACACAATAGAGTACATTATAATAGGAAGGTATAGCCACATAACAACTACTCTGTTATGATTCTCTCACACGGCCATTCTGACAACGAGCGCGTTCTCGCGCGAACAATTCGACAAGTAATTTTGCAAATTACTTACTGCGTTGTTATTTCATTTGTTGTATTCAAACTCTTTTCCCTTCACGGTTTGTAACTTTTCACACCGACTCACAAATTATTACTCATCATCGTCATCATCGGCGATATCAACAACTGCTACTGTCGCCTAAAGGCGAAGCTTTGAATGTAGTGTGTGTGTTTATTATATTGTAAGTGAAGAGCTCTGAACAAATACTGGAACTACATGCAGCGCGGAGCCTGACATGTACTGTAGTCACATTTAGCGCAATGCTTCGCACAAAATCTGGAACTACATACAGCGCGGAGCCTCATATGTACTGTGACTACAAGGAGCTTAAAGCTACCCACAACAACTGGAACTACATGCAGCGCGGAGCCTGCCATGTACTGTGATCACAAGGAGCGCAATGCTACCCATAACATTTGGAACTACATGCAGCGCGGAGCTTGCCATGTATTGGTGTGTGTGTGTGTGTGTATTATATTGTAAGTGTAGAGCTCTGAACAAATACTGGAACTACATGCAGCGCGGAGCCTGCCATGTACTTTTATCACAAGGAGCGCAATGCTACCCATAACATCTGGAACTACATGCAGCGCGGAGCCTGCCATGTACTGTTATCACAAAGAGCGCAATGCTACCCATAACATCTGGAACTACATGCAGCGCGGAGCCTGCCATGTACTGTTATCACAAGGAGCGCAATGCTACCCATAACTACATGAAGCGCGGAGCTTCCAATGTACAATATGACATACACGCCTTGCTTTGTCAAACACAGAGCTATTATTGAGCTATTAAAGTGTGGTGTGCATGTGTGTTATGAAACTTTTGTGTATGACTTAGATTAACTATACGGAACTATGTAACAACCGAGGAAGTAAATAGGTAAAAATAATAAAATAAAACAAAAATAAAATTATACGGAGTATGTATTTATTTATTAATAATACTTTATTGTACAAAACAATGTAAGGAAATCTAGTACAGACTTATAAGGTAAAAATATTTTACGCAATATGCGGCCTTATTGCTCACACACAGCAATCTCTGCCAGGCAACCTGGAAGTTACTGGAAGTAAGGAGTAACTTGTGGACTACATTTTTTTTTATTCATTGACTCACTTTCCAACTGCGGCCTCCAGTTTGAGACTCGATTCGATACCTCTCGTTATCGCAAATTTTAGATTATTTTGCATGGACTGGAGAACTTCTCTCCTAACTCAGTAATAAACATCGTATAACACGCCATCAATTCGTCGTCCAGTGACACTATTTACAGGAAAACACAAAACCACCTTGCACTTATAACTTGATGTATACTAGGTATAATAACAACACTTTACAATTGGGGCAGAGTAACAAATAATAATTAATTTACGAAGACTGAACCAGGTTCTAAAGTCGCACCGACTTCCATATCATTTACCACTACCGACGATATCACATTGTCATAGTCTACCTTCCAACGATTCAATAATCATAAATGACCGTCAAAACAAGTAAAATAATATTGATGTTACAATCGGCTTTTCTTTCTTACTAACACAATATCATCAACATTAAATAGAATGTTTTTTTTTTTTTTTCAATACGAGCCTTGTACACGTACAATCGCTCGTCCATCCTGACTTTGCGTTATTTCTAATTTTAAACAATTTAACTACTAAAATGTAGACACTCGTACTAAAACATTATTACGCGGTGGACTTGCAGCCTATAGACAATTGCAATGGGCTGTCGCCTGTGCTGTGCATTTCTTTCATACAATACAATTCAAAGTAAGTTGAATTTCGCCAACAATTGTAGAATACCATACGTTCATGATTTTCAGCGATAATGAAACAATGAACAGCATAAACCTTTAAAATAACCCGTTAGCGCAACTCATACCGCTTGTAATTTTGTAAAACTCAAAAGAACACTGTCAACACAAGTCTATGAGTTCGCTACTTGCAAATGACATAGCTTGATCGGCTACTATTCCTTTCAGCGCCTTAAATAACACGACAAAAACAAAGCGCTTAACATGCTCTTTTTTTTTTTTCGAAGACACATTTTTAACAGGAGCTAGGTGACAATATTTACCAGTAAATCCGTCAACAATTACCAATGCGATTCCATAAACTCGTAAGTGCCATTCGTATCGATTGTAAGGTATGAAGTGGTTCTGATACATTTTCTATCGGATGTTAAGTCGACTGTCTAGCTCTGGAGGGCCTTTTATTAACTTTGCGATGTAAAAATGTTCAATGTATGTTCTAACGAACTTACTACACTAAATTTTTGCAGGTTTTTCCAAACTTAAATGTTTCAAATAATCATGCAATAATTGTATCAATAAATGAATGGTATCACTTCATTTGCACCTAACAAAACAAGAAGATTATATAGCAGGCATTTTTTTTATCGTATGTGACAACCTTAAACTTAAATCAATAATGTCATTTCATCGCACATGTCGCGAATCTTTACTATTTTTGCCCGAATTGAACATTATGTGGAGACAACTAGTTTCTACTAATCTACATGCGGCATTCTTGCACCCTTGCGTAGGTACCGACATCGAAATCAAAAGCTTGTATGTAAGCCCATCATCTATGAACACGAGGAGAAAATCTTTTTCTTATGACATGATGCTTTGAGGCTATTTTAGTCTGTTAATATTTTAAAATGTTAACACTTAATTGATTATGCTTGAGGTCTTCTTAAATATTTTAACTCTATTTAATAACTATGATAACAACTTTCTGTGTCAGTGATTCTTTGATAATATTCGACTTTTAAGTTGATCATTACTTTCTTGTAGGAAAACTGAACCACTATCAATCTATTGAACAGGAATCTGTGTGTACTTCGACAACGAGATTTGTACGAAAATCGTTAATGAAGAAGCAGAAATCTTTTTTTTTTATCATTCTAAAATATTTCGCGAACTTTAACGTTCTTTTAACAATAATGCTTCAGCAAGAGCCTTATTTTTTTTTATCTGACAAGTACCGTTCGATGTTATGAAACCTTGTGGTGAATACCTATTCAATGTTGCAACAGCAACTTGCATTTATTCCAATTAAATGAAAACTCTGCGCAAGCGAGACTTTCAATACTCTTTTTAAACAAAAGAATGTAACCTCTTATGATTTTGAAAACTCGAGAACATCGTTGAATATAAAAAGTAGCTATGAAGTCACGTAATTTATCTAGTCCTTGGTTTTACAACAAGGGCATTACAAAACCTTATCAATGTTGAAAGAACTGTAGATTGTGCTAGGGTTGTATTCACAAGTCTTATTCCCATTTCACAAAATTTGTGCTTTACTTTCAATAATGGATCTGACACGATGAAAATCATTAAAATCATTTAAATCCGTGTCTATAGATTCAAAATTACTTTCCGCAAAAACAAATATTGTTTATTTTATATTCACGAATAATTTGAGTCCCATTGTTATTCATAATCAAACTACGTCCGGCTCTAGTACAAACATCTCAACCTGTTACTCTATCCCAGGAAGTACTCGAGAGCCTACAATAACCAAAGCTCATATTAACATCATTATTACAATAACCAGTAATGTTGAACGGGCGAATGAATAGGTTGATACAGGGCCAATTCCTGTTACGCGAGTTTATACAAACTCTAGAGGCGTCATGCTATCGGCTATCCTTTTACAAAGGAAAAAAAAAAACAATCGGACCTGCTGTCAATAAGGCACTTGAACTTAACGCCGGCAACGTCTTTGACTGTAAGCGGGGTATCGTGCTGTAAACACACATTAATAAGGGCATTGTTTCTTTAAGAGCGTGCCGCCCGTTGCTTAGAAAAACAAACCTCTTCTATGTGACCAAATTTATGACAATAAATGCGTTGTTATTCTTATCGATTAAACTAACTGATTTTGTTTCATGGGCGAGATTTACAGTCACGTTTGTAATGACATGTGAACACACAGTTATAGCAAACAATTTGCAACATGCGACGCTTTAAATGATTTGTGCCAAAATGTCTATCAAGACCCACAAAATCAATCGGCGTGTATCATAATAAATCAGATCATACCTGGTCATCTGCAATACCTTCTACCACGAATTTACTATATTCGCATAGTTCCAGCCCGTTCTCAGCCGGTCGATTAGCGCCAACTTTGTAGTGGAGCACTCGATGTATGTTGAAACTCGATCACTTTTTTACCATACCATATCTCGAAAAGGTATTTCCTCTCGCTTCTTAGCTTCTTTTCGCGTTAAAAATAATGTCCACACAGGTAGATGAAGGCTGGCCTCGTAGTGGGTCTTCCTTACTTATGCATTAGACCCGGAAACAAAATATTTCGTTTCGGGAAGTGTATCTGCCATGGGATGCGCACGACATGATGCTTTATTGGAAAAACCCACACACAACACATGATGTTGTTGTTATGTTAACATTCTCACGATTTATTGGTGGAAACTCTGGTGCTTCTCGAACCTCATTAACACTATCTATTTCTTCTTGAACTTCACTAACACTATCACTCGTTTCACTCACTTGCAGATTTGCATCGTTTAACGTAGTATTCTTATTGGAATCGGGGGTAATAAGTGCCGATCCCACCGCTGCTGTCGGAGAATTTAAATAACTCTCCATAATTAATTATAATTAGGTAGATATGTGAAATAATATTAAATAATGACTCAGTGCGCACACCTTGCGCGGTCGATGGTAGTACCGAGACTATATCATCGAGCTACTGACTCAAGGAATATAAACCATAGCATGGCCCGTAAGCCCATACATTTCATATCAATTCAATATCGACATTATGTTGTACACAATAGAGTACATTATAATAGGAAGGTATAGCCACATAACAACTACTCTGTTATGATTCTCTCACATATTTATTAATTATTATTTTTGTTTATTTAATAACAATTAAACCACATCGAATCAGACCCTGAAAAATGAAAGGGTTCTATTCCTGAGCATACTCAAGCGTAAGAGAAAAAAAAAGACTCGATTAGTAAAGTATTTCGGTCGCTATCGTGTTAACAAGAAAAAGGATCCGCACATACAGACACACGGACGTCCAAGACAGAACTTTTTTAAACTGTTTTTTAACTAGTTTAAATAACAAAAATGACATCAAAAATATCATGAACGTTAAAAATAGTGTTTTTTCTTAATATGTGTGTGTATGTATTATCTTACAAGTGCAATGTATGATACACAAAGACATTTTAAGTTTGAAAAATCAGATGTTTTGCGCGAAGTGACAGTAGTACCCACCTCAACGCTTCGCTTATGAGGCGTGCAAAAATCGACCAAATGCGAGTTGGACTCGCGACACAAAAAAGCCAAGGGTTCCGTACAAATAAGGTAAAGGGCAACTGCAAAGAAAAATTGTCATCCATACAATTTATGGCCGTACCAACCGTTTTTAGATTCAACTCCAAATTATGAACCATAGAAAAAATTTATGCCTGTACATATTTTACTGCTGATTTTAAAGATTAGATGTAATGATTTAAAAAAAATTTACATACTTAATTTCTCTTTATAACTGGAGATCGGCTGAACGGATTTTAGGATTTTAAAGACTTTTGGTTTGTTGTTTCACCGGGATTAGGATGATAAAAAAAATGTAAAAAAAATGTGTCATACCTCCATTCATAGAATCAATAAGGACATTAAACGGTTTCTTGCCCGCGCCCTGTAGTAATGACTTGATTTTCGGGAAGTCGAAGATCTCCTTCATGTAGTCGACATAATCCTTTACAGAATCGATCACTTCGACCACGAAGTCTTTATCGCCGACCTATAAAATGATGGTGCCGTCTAAAATTGTTTGTATTGATTTTAAATTAGAGATTGAACATTGTTTAAAAGGCGATCTTATAATCACAACGCCATTATTATAAATTACTAGCGGTCCGCCCCGGCTTCGCCCGTGGTACATGTTTACGTTTTCTCTACATAAGAACCATCCTCGTACTTCAAGGAATATAATAAAAAAAAAATATCGAAATCGGTTCAGCCGTTCTCGAGTTATGATGTTGATGATAAAATGAGTTACCAACACATTTTGCGATTCATTTTTATATGTAAGAAGATAATGGGTAATAAAAAAAATATTGTTTTTTTTATATACAGATAGTTAACTATATCACTATATCATAATATACACAATACACATACATGACTATATCACACTAAAATTAGAGAGCAATTTTTTTTTTAATCCTGTATGCAAATACAAATTGTTCAAAGATTAGTAATTAGCTGAACAAACAATATTTTTTTTTCAACATGACCAATTTTCGTAAAATACACCCATTAAAAACTTTCATATTTTTTTTCAATAAAACACCAATAAACACAAACAATTCAATTGATTTCCTAATAAATATGTAAATAACACAAATAACATACCTTAAACTTCTGAACGCCAATCTTCTCCACACTGCACTGTATATCAGGCACAATTTTGTACTGTGTGATGGCTGTACTAAGCTTATATATCTCATTTGTTGTGTGATCTGGTGCGGGGCCTCCATTGCTACAGTTGAACTTTATGCCGAAGTCGTTGTTGATGCCGCCGGGGTTGTGTGACGCTGTTAGGACGATACCACCTGAGAGGAGAAATATGTTTATTGAACAGAATAAAGCCTAAAAATTAAGGTAAATTTTAAATATTCAATACAGAGTTAAGTAGAAGAGCTATTAATATAATGATTAGTAATAAATAGTAGTATTTGTAAAATTTTTGCATGTGAATTTCTGCAATCCAAACATTCCTCTTAAAAAAATTATTTGGCATATGCCTGATTGATATGTGACTCCATTTCTATGAACTCAATCTACCGAAAATAATTATAAAAGTTAAATTTAACGAGAAAGTAGATGGTTGTTATAATTTCAATGCAAATTAAATTACATATTCTATTATTAGAACAAAGATAACAAACATTTTCAGTATCACTTTTCAAAGTGGGCTGTGGGAATATCAAACCAAAACCACTTCCCATATTTATAAATAAACTAATATTATAAAGCTTTAGAGTTTGTTTGTTTGTTTGAATGTGCTAATCTCAGCAACTACTGGTCTGATTTGAAAAATTATTTCAGTGTTAGATAGCCCATTTATCGAGGAAGGCTATATATCATTACGCCAGACCAACAGGAGAGGGACGACACGAGAAAAACCGCGAAGGCAGCTAGTGTATAAATAAAAATTATTCACACATTTCATAACTCAATAGCTCTTCTAGTGACAACCTTGAAACATAAACACATTTGAAATCAATTTTGCTAAGTCATCACAAATCTCATAAAGATATCAGGATTATTAAATCTGATGACTCAATGAGGAAATTCTAGTATGTCATGATTGCTATTGAAAAATATTTTGATTGTAAATACTAGATAAGGATTAGTATCATATAAATTTTAGATTTTATCAGTTTTGCTACTGTCAGAAAAAATAATTTTAAATTAGTAACTACTAGCTTTCCACCCGCAGCTTCGCCCGCGCACTCAAAGAAAAACCCGTTCTCATGGGATTTCCGGGATAAAACCTATCCTTAAAAAGCAGCCTATGTCCTTTCTCGGGTATCAAAATATCTCTATACAGAATTTCATGCAAATTGGTTCAATAGTTAAGGCGTGATTGAGTAACAGACAGACAGACAGAGTTACTTTGCATTTATAATATTAAGTATGGACAGTTATGGTTAAATATTTTATGTGGATAGTTTTTCCACAATACTGACTGGAAAAATTCAGGTTGGATCTAGTATCAACTTTGTTTTATACTATATACCTACTTGTAGTATAAAACAAATTCACTGGCACTGTCTGTCCGTCCCTGTGTATGATTGGATCTATATAACTAAGCAATGGATTTTGATGTGTTTTTTTTAATAGAGAGAATGGTTTTTTAGGAAGGTTTAAGTATTTAATTTGATTATGTTTTAGACAAAGCGGTTGAAGTCACAGGAGGAAAGCCAGTATATCTATAATATAATGATAAAATTTTTATTGTATAAGAACTGATTTAACTGTTTAATTTGTAACTAGGGTAGGATTTTGGGTTTTGAAATAGTGTGTGAGTAAATAGAAGTCAATTCTTTTTAATTAAGTACTTGGGCAGTAAGTATTTTATCAATTTTGATGGATTTTAATAAGGATTTGGATGACAAAGTTATAAAAACCTACTTCTTATTTTTCTTAATGCAATAACTATTTCATTCAAATTCATAACATACCTAAAGTTTTGTACTTTCTGATCAAATGGGAGACTGCTGGAGTTGACAAGATGCCATTTTGACCAACGAGAAGTTTTGCAACCTAGAACCAATATACAATAGTGTAATGAAACAATAAATATATTATTTTTATTTGAAGGTTTGTACTTAAAGTAACATTTGACATGAATTATTTAAACAAAAAGCCAATTAAAAGCATTGAAAATATTATAAGTTACATATATAAATATAATAAAAAAAGGTTACTCACTCCATTGCCAGCAGCGATCTTTATGATCTTATCAACAACTTCTTTGACGAGATATCTTCCATCACCGCCTACAACGAGCGTTGAACCAACTATCGAGTCCTTGTTCGCATCCAAAATACTCTGAATAAAGTTTTCAGTATAGTTTTCTTGTATGAATACTTTAACTTTTTTGCGTAAACCACTTGTACCCGGCTTTTGCCCTTCATAAGGCTTAGTACTTATTGTAACAACACTAGCCATTTTTTCTGAATCAAAGAAGATTCTAGTTATAATTCAGCGTACTATTCAATGTTCTCTCGATGTTATTTAACTCTGATAACTGAGTTCGAGGGTCAAATTCGTAGTTCGTGATTTAAAAAACTTCTCAGCTGTTCACACAATGTCAATCAAGGACGTTTGTGTCAATTCGCGTTCCGTTCCGTTTCACGATCTATATTCAACTAAAGAACAAAGAATATATTGGATTTTCGTATAATCATTGATAATGGGAAAATGATAAATTATCGGATGTCTTTGTTATATGTAGATACATGTGACAAATTTGTAGTAAAATATGACTTGTATCTTTTTATCTTTCTGAAATATACAATGATACAGTAGAGTGCGTTCCTGGTTCCAGTGTTAAAAAAGTTAAAAAACGGACCATTTTAAAATACCCGCGCAATTTGAAATAAGAATAATGACAAATTACTAATTTACTAATTATTTATTATTATTTAGATCAAAACAAATAATACGCGGGAGAAGCGCAGGAATATTTTGCACCGGCGCGGCGGTGTATTTATATTGCCACGTCCACCCCTAGGTCTTATTTCTAATCCATCCTCTCGGTCAGCCTCCTCTAATGCTTGGTCCACGTCATGTGCGTCCCCGAGATGGTCTGCCAACAACTGAAGATGACATACATAGTGACGATTCTGTTCTGACATGACTCATACTCATTGGACGAATGGAAGAAGAATCATTTTCTGGTATTTGGGCGGCTTCATCGGTATCATTTGGGGCATTATCTTCATCTCAAACATTTATTTATTCAATAAGACTTCTTCTAAAAGCACTTTTGAATCGTCATAACAGTATTAACATTTACCACCGATTCGGAAAGCAGTATCTATGGAGAAGAACCGGCAAGAAACTCCATAGGTCCATCATATATGTCAATATTTTACTCATCTAGGTGTTGGTAGATCTCAGTATCTTATAATTCTTGAAAATTATAATAAAATCTGTAAGATAAACTAAAGAATGTCATATAGGTAATACATGGGGCCCTTGTAACCAATACCAATTTGGCAAGAATTGAGACCAAATGTCTTACCAGTATGACATAAAAGAAAACATTCATATTTTTCACAAGTTTTAGATTAATCTTACAAAATAACTATTGCGGTTGCAGAATTAATATCTATTATAATTAGATATACAAAGATATACTGCAATATACTAATAGTTCCACTAGAAATGTAAGATTACTGACCACGTGTTTGCCGTCGCACAGCCATCGTCAACTTCGAAATGAGAATACTTCAAATCACTGTCACATAAAAAACCAAAAACCGTTTAGTATAGTGGATGACATACCACTACATCGATTTGAGGTATTATTCCTGCATATACGCAAAAGATGGCGTTGAAATATTTTTTTGTTGTTTATGTAATATATATATGACCGCAGGCCCCAGGAGGATAATATAAAGTAAATAAAAACGAGTCATGGAGTAATATTATTCATATTTATAAATCTTTTAGTACCGAGCTATTACATCCCCGAGTCCTCCTGAGTCCTGACCTTGCCTAAATGGGGTAATGCAACTATATTATATCGTTGGTCATAATGTCACAGTATAAAACTTGTAGGTATACGTAGTATATTATTATTAGTCTGTGATAAAACCTATGGCATAAAAACTGGGGTATTTTGGTGTCATCTTCTTTATAACTACCCTGTACGATTAAGTACCTCTATCTCAATTTGGGATCTGGAAGGCCCATAATTAACTGGGATATCCAATAGATCAATTATTATTCTGCTAATATTTAACTAGGTATACCTAAAGATAGCAAATCTATTAATAAAATATATAATCGCATGGTTTAGTGATTGTACCAAGATGAGGTTCAAGTTATTTATTACATTGTAGGTAATTATTATTCATATTATAATTTTTAGATATAATTCTTAAAAAAAAGATTATGAACGGCAATTAATATTTAATTTAGTATCTACGCGTTTTTATGAGAAATTATAAATTATAATTAAGTAATTATTTACGTTATTATTTCATTCATTTAAGAAGCGCCGTAGGTATTTGCCTTGTACCTACGTCGCGTTAGGGCACAGAATACATAATAGTAGCTAAACGTTAGGGTATAATATTATATTCTATGCTTATAGAATCTGTTGAGTAGATATATGTAATTTAATTTTGTTGTTAATCATGAGTATTTCAGGGTGAACACAAAAATAATATAAAACTGGTCAAGTACGTGTTGCAACACACGCAGTGAAGGTTAGTACCTAGTAGTAGTTTATGTAAAACAAATACAATATACTTACGTCTCAAAAAAGGGCCACTTTCGATCCTATTATTTCAGTAGGCGAACAATCTATGTAAAGTCTATACAATGACATTCGCATGTCGATTGTCGAGGGGAAAATTATGTTTCACTTTTCACTTCTCATGTAGGGGAGGTGCCTAAAATATATATTCTCGATGGTTTCTTCATATTTATTATTATTTTATTTTGTTAACTTGTCAAAATATAATGTAATATGGAATTTGTAAGGGAAGGCACTGCCTTCTGAGATACAGTTACTAGTTCAGAAGGCAGTGCAATATTTTGAATGTTATATTTGAAGTTTCTAATAAATTTTATTTTATCTTTTATTTATTAAAGATTGGTAAGTGTGGCAAATAGCCAAATACAGCTTGATATTATATCTTATTGATATAGATGGTGATATAGACCTTATATGTATAGACGGACATGACGAAAGTTTAGTAAATACGGTCTACGGAGCCCTAAAAAGGCCCAGAGGCGGGAGTGACCAGGGGTAAAAAACAGCCTATTAAGTTTTAGTTGTTTACAATCCACATGGACGTTATCTTGGACCATTAAATAAAATATATATTCATCATGTAAATGTATTCATAGTGCCGGCTCGGAGTAGGCAATATTTCGGTACCAGTCTCTATGCGTCGTGCGTTGGTGTTACATGTGTTTAAAATTATAATATTTTAGTGTTTTATGTTGACCTATAAGTAAGTAAATATTTTTTTACAAAACATGATTGAAGATTTTCTTTTGAAGTTTAAAAACAACAATTGCAGTAATTTTATGCGTGAGCTCTGAGAAAATCTTAATAAAGCAATTATTTTGTGATAAACAATGATAGGTTTTATAATTACCATCTGATTATGTTAAGTGTATAACCGGATATTCACACTTCGTTTATTTAATACGAATTGTTGTTTTTCTAACTAACTAGTTTATTAAATAATTTATAAAATCTAATAACTAATTTGTTAGTTAAAAACATTATTTGTAAAAATTCTGAGTGTATTATTTAACTGATAAAGAAAAACCCGCATAGTTCCCGTTCCGGTGGGATTTTCAGGATAAAACCTATCATATGGGCTTTCTCATTTCTTACATACAAACGAATAAACAGACAAACAGACAAAAATTCTAAAAACTATATTATTGGCTCAAATTATTCTTTTAAAAATATTCAATGTAAGTACCTACAGTTTTGACTTTCCTACGATTCAACAAAATTCAACAACGTAACCTAGTAACGGCGACATTGAATAACATGATATGTATTTCCTTTTGTTAGAACTGCACATTTGCTTAACTTTTTTCAATTACGATTACATACATATTTATAATAATAATGACCAATACAAGTAATTTTAAGATTTGATTTGACTGATAAAACATTTTCAACATAATAAACAATTTCTGATTTAAAGAACTGACGTCGCTACAATTTTGTGTCAATAAACCTTTTTTCTTTTTAAATACCAGATGTTACTCTAAAAATCGAAATCTGACGTCTAGAATCGAATGCATTGATTACTTGTGAATAAAAACCACCGTATCTTAATAAATGCGTTGTGTTTTTTTCTAATGTATTATACTTGTCTTATTTTGCTCCCTGAATTTACGAAAGAAAGTATATTACTGGGTCAGGGATTCGTTGGATGAATTTAAAAATTAACATGTGTTTTAAGTTCGATTGACAAATGTTTCAAGTCCGTATCGATTAATTTACTTTAATCGATGTTTTTAAGCTGGTTACCTCTCTTGGAAGATAAAATTGATATCTACGTCAAATGTTGCCTATTAAATTGGCTCGACTATAATAAATCGTACACTTGAAATGATTCAATAAAAAAATAAACAGTGATCCCTCCAACGATGGTCGAAAAAGTATTTGTAATATTACTTCGTAAATAATTACTTGGCGCCTCGTTCGAATAAAAATAGGATTTTAACTTTTTTGCTATGCACATATTTTGCGTAATTAACCAGATTACCTCATTGAATATTTAGTACCTATAAACGATATAACAGTAAAAAAACATACGTAAGATAAAGGTCTGAAATTATTGTATTGTCACCGATTCTTGATGTATCTACCTATAGTGTGTTCCTAGGGCAGGCGGAAATTCGTACAATGACCTAACAGGGGTGTCCAACAAAACGTGAATGCGTGTCGCTGTGCTTCCTAATCTGCACCTTATACAGACATGTAATAACAAGTTTGTTACCTCTGAACGACCGCGTCGTTCACCCCACCTTGTACCACGAGAACCCGTACGCTGCGTAAACGACATGTAAACGATAAATTAGTGTATGAAGAGCGATAGGTATCGTTTTATTTGATGATAACATAATAATTCGTGTCATTGTACGAATTTCCGCCTGCCCTAGAAACATACTATACCTGTCTGTATCTGTCCGTTTAAAGTGGGTCAAAATCGAGCCTTATGGAATCAGTTACATATACATATACACACATACAGATGAAGCCAATTTAGGCGTGTTGTAACACAACAAAGTCAAAAAAAGTCAATATTTAAAAAAAATATATGAAAACAATAATTGCTATATTGCCTAATGCTATTCTACTTTATGTTAACAGAAAGAGAAAAACCTCATAAATTCTGAGAAAAACCTCATAAATTACCTACTGATTAGGTAACATAAGTGTACCTACCTATGTTTATTTAAAATAGTGTATTTACAAGAGTCAAGAACAATATTGGCATATTGATTTGTAAATACTGTCATCTTATTTATGAAAGGTACATACTTATAATATTACTAGTGGTCCGCCCCGGCTTCGCCCGTGGTACCTACATGTTTAAACTATCCTATCTCTCAAGTTGGATCGAACTGCACATGGTGTGCGAATTTTATTATAATCGGTTAAGTGGTTTAGGAGTCCATTGAGGACAAACATTGTGACACGAGATTTATATTAAGATGTGTTTTAACTACCATCACACTTAACAAAGCGATACGAAACCTACACGCGCTCTCCATAATATTATCACAGATTACCTATTACCACAGAATAATAAATAGTACAGCTACTACTACGTAAATATGTTATATAATTATTATTTTAATTAATTACGAAGAGCCGGCCTAGCACATTAACTAATGTTATAAAAACATCTCGTGGGAACGGCCAGTAATAACAAGATATCATCAGTCCCCTGTCTGGAAAGATTTTGATGACTTGAAATGGGTTTTATACTTAGTACATATTCCTGTACTTAATTTTTATACTTATACGTACTTTTACTTTTATACGTAGTTACCTTTTTTATTTTAAAATGAGATAAATTAAATTAAACGATGACGTACTTACAAAGTTACTTCGTATTTCATACGTGGGAAAATGGTCAAAAAAATGTTGAAATATAACTACGTAGGTAATTGAAATTTTATAATTCTCAATTATATGTAATATATAGACAATATATTCAGAAAAATTGTAAGACAATTTTTTTTTTTTTATGCTACAAAATAGAACTAGATTGCCTTGGACTAAGATCATGATCAGTGTTAATTAGACCTGTTTTATAAGCCCGTTTTTTCTTCACATAGTTAATTTGTTTATTTTCATATTTCAACCTTAATAATTTACATTACGTTTGTTAAATGTAATATCAATCTTATTTATCAAATAAATTAATTGGAGAAGGATAAAAATATAATCCTGATACCTACCAATTACACCGAAATTTTAAACGAAAACTGTTAAAATATTAGGTAGAGTGATTTAGTACCATCGCGGAGTTTTTACTTTTTAATCGTGAGTGGGTAGGTACCTACTATTAATTTTTAGACTTGAACATTATTTATTATCATATCGGTTGGTTTTCGTACGTGAAATAATAAGTTAATCACAATTTTTTTGAAAATATGAATACCTACATGAATATTGAATACCTACTAGTATGTGTTTTAAGCCATGGTTTTAAGTTAAACGACGATGATTTTCATTATTTGGTGAAACAATTTTTCAAAGCGGTAATGGTGGCGGTCTATTACCTAAGTAGGTAGTTTAAAAAAAAATGAAAAATTTGTCAAATCGTACAAAAAAATTTTTTATTGGTCCTCCCTGTACCTAATATTTGTTTTGATGTATTGCTATTTACTTGAACTCATGAAAAGAAAAGTCATACAATCGTTTTAATACAAAATGAATTCGTGACTATTTTATATTGATAAAATACTAATATATTTTTCATAACTGACTATTGTAGCATTGCTAGCGATTGACAATAATAACTGGTAATAAGCTGGTAACTAATTACTTAAGTACTTAAGTAATTTAAAATTTTGTTTCAGAGACACAGTTTTTCAACATGTCGGTCTGCAGTAACATATGTTTTTACTTCCGACTGTTTCTAGATAGTGTGATAGACTTTATATTTTCATTATATTGGGAATGTAAAAAGAAAACAATACCAGATTTGAGCGAAGAACATGCTATATTAGCGAACAGTGCAGTAACGTTAGCGAGGAAGATAAAAAATAGAGAAATGAAATCTGAAGATTTGGTGAAAGCAGTTATAGAACGAATTCAATTGGTATGTACCTACTCAATTATCCATACTAATATTATAAATGCGAAAGTAACTCTGTCTGTCTGTCTGTTACTCAATCACGCCTAAACTACTGAACCAATTTGCATGAAATTTGGTATAGAGATAGTTTGATACCCGAGAAAGGACATAGGATAGGTTTTATCCCGGAAATCCTACGGGAACGGGTTTTTCTTTGAAAACGCGGGCGAAGCCTCGGGCGGAAAGCTAGTAATAAATAAATACAGATACATTGTATTTGAGAAGATACTTTGTTTATGGGCTTTTCAAGATTTTTTATCAATTTAAGTAATTTTAATTTTATGAAAGTAAAACCTGAGTAATCTCAGTACAATTTCTATTTAGTACTGTGCGTAAGTTATCGTTTTTTTTTTTTAAATCAAAATAAAAACTCAAACAATCTCTATCAAGTAGACCATAGAGCGTTTACAACAACCACTGTGCGACTTTCACTCGCGAATATTCAATTTCTTTGGAATAGACTAAAAAATGTATTTGGTAATTTAATATTTTTTACTATCTCTATTTTGCCATTCTAAAACTACAACATATTAAGGGCCCTTAGTAGGTGAAAACGGCAAAATGGACTGTTTTCTATGAGCTATAATTGAAAATATTGAAGTATTTTCGCACTGAAATTTCTAATATGTATTACAGAACGTATGTGTGATGGGATGACTGTTTCCAAAACACGATTGGAAAAATTTTGCTCGATAAAAAAAAATCCTGAAGTTACCTCTAAAATATCATAAATAAACAATTATATTAAAACATTTGCAAGATATTTGTCAGAGCATTTTGTGTAATTACTTTTAGTTTTGGTTTTATCTGCGATAAACCACTTTTGGCGCTCTTTTTTTCTCGAGATAAACGTTTGATTTTGTCACGATAAAAGTGGTTTATCGCAGATAAAACCAAAACTAAAAGTAATTACACAAAATGCTCTGACAAATATCTTGCAAATGTTTTAATATAATTGTTTATGAAAAAAAAATCATAATAAGTATTATTATTGTCAAGTAGAAAACGTAAAAGTGTGAAAATTAGAGCTAGCTTGGTGATTTTTTTTTATCGAGTAAATTTTAATATTTTATGTTTTTGATTAAACAGAATCGTTGAACATATCATCTAGTTTGATATATATTTTATTTTTTAGATTTGGTCTTGCATATTACGTGTATCATCTAATAGAAGATTGGTTATTTTGCTTTATGCGCCCCCTTAAGACCAAAGAATAACGATAACAGAGGGTACTAATAAAATATTGGTTCGGCAGGTAAATCCTATAATAAATGCGATAACAGCAGAAAGGTATGAAGCTGCGCTAGAGGAAGCAAGAGAGGTAGACCGGCAGATCGCCGCTGGCCTCTCGGAGGAGATGGCCAAGAAACCTTTCCTTGGTAAGATTATTATTTTGCTATTGTGCTTTTGAATATGAAGAAATTATCCCTTAGAAAATTAATCGTTTTCGTAAATTTTGATCGTAAAATAATCGTTTTTGACTCTAAGGGCACAATTATTTTGCCATGAACTACACATTACTTGATATACAGTAGTAACTACGTTATATGAACTTACGTAGTAACTACCGTGATCAATGTTTTTTCTATTCATATGGCCTTATTAAAGTCGGCCATTTAATCCAATTTTAATGAATGTCTTTCATCAGTAACAAAAAAACTTTTATTATTATTTTCAATAGGTGTACCATTCACAACAAAAGAGAGTCAAGCCATGAAAGGCATGCCTATCACGCTGGGTCTGTGGTCACGCCGGAATGATATCGCCACTGAAGATAGTGATGGGATCCTTGTGTTAAAGGAAGCTGGGGCTATACCTGTGGCTACTAGCAATCTACCTGAACTTCTTATATGGTAAGTCTAGATAATAGAAATTGGTAGAATAACTTTTACTTGACTTGTTTTACAGCTTGTAATATTGACATGATTTTAAAAGAGCAACTATGGAGTTTCTTGCCGGTTCTTCTCCATAGATACTTTCCGAATCGGTGGTAAATGTTAAATATTGATAAGATTCGTAAGTGCTTTTATAAGAAGTCTAATTGAATAAATAGTTTGAGTTTGAGTTTGTAGTGTGGAATGATATTTCGCATGTTTTATAGTTCGCATAATAAGTCTAGAAACTGTATAATTTTTGGTTGGTTCAGA
>CAJQZN010042362.1:170728-180788 GCA_907164685.1 Colias eurytheme | reverse complement strand
AAAAAAAATTA
The DNA here is from genome assembly GCA_907164685.1 of Colias eurytheme. NCBI lineage: Eukaryota > Metazoa > Arthropoda > Insecta > Lepidoptera > Pieridae > Colias > Colias eurytheme. The sequence goes on along the minus strand of CAJQZN010042362.1, from coordinate 180,777 downwards.
TGAGGCGTGCACTTTTGGATTTTCCAAATTATTTTTTTCTAAGGTGTACCATTCACGGCGAAAGAAAGTCACGCAGTATTAGGCATGTTGCACACTCTCGGTATAGAAGCTCGCCGCGGCGTGCGCGTGGATTATGACGCGGAGTGTGTGCGCTTGTTGAAAGAAGCCGGCGCTATACCGGTTGCTGTTACTAACGTGCCGGAGATTAATAAGTGGTTAGTATTTGTGCTTTTTAAGAAAAAGGATAATGAGTTTTCATTGTAATAATTTTTTGAGTAACAAAGTTTTTTGAAAGTGAATAGGTGTAAACTGTAAGCTGAACATTATTAATTATTTTCTCAGATTTTTATAAAAAAAATTGTGATTGTTAAATTTTTTTTTGTTTTTAACTTGTTAAACTAGTTAGAGAAACAGCATGAATGGCCATAAAAATTTTATTTTTAACATCAGAGTAAAACAGTATTATCATATGTATAAGCTTAAAGGCTGATTTTTCAATGCTTGGTTAAAACTTATTCGTCGAATAATGTGTATATGTATGTGTGGTAGTCCATACCATTTTAAAAACGTATTCTAATTGCCCGTATTTGACAGTTTACGTGACATTTTAATATTATCGTGTAATACTTTATTGAACGGATAAGTTTTAAAAAAGCATTCAAAAATCGGCCCTAAGAGTTATAAATTTAAGATCAAAGTAACTCCTCCTCAGGCAAGAGACCCGCAACATGGTGTTCGGTCAGACGAACAACCCGTACCACTGCGGGCGCACGGTGGGCGGCTCCAGCGGCGGCGAGGCGGCGCTCTGTGCGGCGCTCGCCAGCCCCATCGCGCTGTGTGAGTGATAGTGTAGAGCCGGCTTTATGATAAAGTGTGTAGTACTCGCACGGTGGGCGGCTCCAGCGGCGGCGAGGCGGCGCTCTGTGCGGCGCTCGCCAGCCCCATCGCGCTGTGTGAGTGATAGTGTAGAGCCGGCTTTATGATAAATTAGTGTATAGTGCATTGGCGGAATTTCGGATGAGGGCTAATTTCAGAAAATTGTGAATACCACTTCAGAGCATCGCTTTATCGTAAGTATCGTGAAGTAAGGGCATGAAGATATATAGGTTTGATATTATTAGCATACATATTTGCTTAATCTATCACTAGAATTCTTTCGATGTTAGATAGCCCATTTATCGAGGAAGGCTATAGACATATTTCATTACGCTAAGACCAACAAGAGCGGAGCCACACGGGTGAAACGTGAAAAGTTAATCGTCGTGTAAATAGGTTTTATGCTGGTGTGTTATATTATTTAAATAATTATTAATATCATCTATATCCTCCAAGCTTTTAATATTTTTTGTGATGTCGTAAGCCGTTAAGTGCGAAAAAAATGCCTATTTGCAACGCTCTATAATAAATAAAAAATAAATAAATAAATATGACACACATATTAAATACAAGCAACGAAGAGAAGCGGACCTAGATGCGAACCCTGGGGAACACAAAATGTGACTGCGAAATGTGAAGACCCGAAAACGTTAACAACAACTTCCTGTTGTCTTTTATTCAAGTAAGATGCAACCCATTATAAAATAGGACCCCTTAATACCATATTTCTGTAATTTATTGAGAAACATCAGATTGATCTACCTTGTCAAATGCGTCGCTGAAGTCAGGACAGATGTTATTGTCACACTTTCTTATGTAATTTTGTTCATTTTTCTGTGTATTTCAACAGGTTCTGATATTGGTGGATCAACAAGAATGCCAGCTTTCTTCTGTGGTCTATTTGGTCTCAATCCCACTGCGGGACACACAAGCCTCAAAGGTAATTATTTGTTATAAATAACTTTTTTTTTAACTTTTACTGGATTAGTACTAAATAAAGTATATCTATATAATTAGAATGAATCGCCAAATGTGTTGGTAAGCGCATAACTCCAGGACGGCTGAACCGATTTCGAAAATTATTTTTTTATAATATTCCCTGAAGTACAACGTAAAACGTAAACATGTACCATGGGCGAAATCGGGGCGGACCGTTAGTTGAGTATATTATTATATATAATAATTATTTTACAGGACACTTGTTTTGTTGTTCAAGCACGTTTTGAAGTGAAAACTTCTTTAGCGGCGTTGAGCACTTTTTCTGTAATGGGTATAAAATCTTAAATTCGCGTCAGGACACGTGACCTGATCGAAAAAGCGTAAGACGGATACCATTCCAAAATATCAAACATGCTCAACGTTAATAATCAAGTTTTCACTTCTGCCGGCACTCCCGGAGTGCAACCCGTCTTTTTTGAATCCCCAGGTTCGGTTCTACGCAACGGCACGGATCCCACAATAGCTTCCATCGGTTTCGCCAGCAAGCACCTGGTGGACCTGGTGCCTCTCACCAAGGTCGTGGCTGCGGGTAAAGCGGAGCTGCTGCAGCTCGACCGACAGGTGGATCTCAAGGTGAGCAGAAGGTGGAATTTATTTTGTAACACCGTGAAAAAAAAATATCATTTTGCTATTGTGACCATATCACTACATAGTATAAAACAAAGTCGCTTTCTCTGTCCCTATGTTCCTTTCCGAAACGGATTTTGATGCGGTATTTTTAATAGATAGATAGATTCAAGAGGAAGGTTTTAGTATATAATTTATTAGGTTTTAGACAAAGCGGGCGAAGCCGCGGGCGGTAAGCTAGTAAAATACATAATTGACAACATATCTTTTTTTATAAGGCTCTGAAAAGCCGTTTCTTTATTTTTTTATTGCGATTACAGAAAAAAAAAATTTTTATCGCATATTTTAAGAGAAATTAAATGAAAATGATAAATTATGTGATGACGTCATACATAGAGTAGAATAAACTAGCACAGGAAAAAATGTAGTCTACCATATGAATGACGTCATTTGGCGCTGATTTAAATACTCAAAAAGATCAATGAAAAACCTCAATATTTTCTAAAAGCAAAAAATGCAGGTAATTTTATTTTTGATCTAGTTTTGATTGAAAAAAACAAGTCAATTTTTAAATGTTGTCAATTCCTCTGTGTCAAAAAAGAATGATCCTCGACCAGTCTATCGACTGGCCGGTCTTTAAGGCCCCGAAAAATGATGTAAAATATTATGAAATTTATGTTTTCAGAAAATAAAATACTTCTACGTCGAGAGCTCTAAAGATATAAGAATAAGTCCTATCTGCTCTGACCTAAGGAAGGCTATGAAAAGGTAAAAACTGAGCTATTGTTTATTCTTTCACCAACTTTTTATGATTGATTTCAATAAATCACTAAACAAATAGACTTTAATCGCGTAATAAAAATGTCGTCAAAAAATGTTGGAGCGTTTTATAGAACACCTTATTTCGTGGCAGAAATATTCTAAGTCAATTGTATATCTCATGAGAAATCTCTGCTATTTTTTTTACATTTTTTCCCTACATTTCCAGGGTAATTTCCCGTATTTCGGACGAGACCACGGGCGACCGGTCTCCCCGCCGATACTACCACAACGGCTTTAACTACATGTTCGCGTTATGGAAACACGCCATGACTAAAGAAACGGAGGTTTTCGCGAAAATGTTGACTAATAACACCGGGGAAGTTAATGGCGTCTGTGAGCTGGGGAAAAAGGTAAAGTTAACACAAAATATATATCTTTTTTCATAAGAAATGACCAAAGGAGAATGACCACGGGTGGTATCGGTAAAATTTTAGTTGTGCCACGTATTCGTGATATTGTTAATTCCTATTTGTATTTATAATGATCATATGTATCATTATTAAGTCTTAATTATACCGGATAAATTGAAATAATAGTAAAAGTTTTTGTTTTGACACATATATCTATCTCTCTTGCAAGCGTCATAATATGTTTCTATTTGAAATGAATGTGTTCGACGCATTGTTCGACGTTATTTATTTGGAAATAATGTTTATAACGATTTACTTTTCACATTTGTCTTGTAAAACTTAACGTTCATCGTTAGTTTAAACTCGATAAAGTATTTTTTTAAGTGTTGAATTAAACTATTGTTTTATATTTATTGTCGCGAACTGCGGCTTATTTACATAAAAACTTTAATCATATCTAAAAGTACTAACATCAAGCTTTTAATTGAGCTATATTTCATCTTGACACAATAAGTTTGATTGCGATACCAAGTGTCATAGTCACTTGGGCAATCTCCTTTACGACAATGTTGGTAAACCACTTGAGGAAAGTATGCAGGCTTTTTAAATAGTAAACTATTTCCCATTGTTTAATTTGTTTGTTGCTTCTGTAAACTATTTTATCCGCCTCCTTATTAGCCGCTTTGTTCAATACACATTTATTTTGTTAATAAAGAAAAAATATGTATAATAGATACATATTTTTTCTATCTATCATTCATTCATTAATTAATTCATTCATTCATTCATTCATTCAATAGATATTCAAATTGTGGAAAAATGTTATAACTTTTATAATTTATAATATACATAATTTATAATAAGCATAAAATTATTTATTACAGATAATCGGCCAATCATCGTACACATTAGCGGCTATACTAAAACTGATAGACGACCAAGTGCTGCCAGCTGTGAACAAAGAGTGGGCGGAAAAACTTACTGGCGAACTGAAGACTGATTTACTGGTAAGTTTAAGTTGGATCTTTAAAGTAGAAATTCAATTATGCGGCATTCAAAAAAGAAAAAATATAAACCTGTTTTAATTTACAATATTTTATTTATATTGATTCCCAATACAGGCTGAATCTTAGTAGTTTTTATTAGATTCAAATATAAAATTTTAACGATACTAACTTGAAAAAGTATAAAATATACTACTAGCTGCCCCAGCAGTCATTGTAAGAAAGAAAAAAAGAAAATATCTTCCCTATTGCCCCTTTTACGTGTTTTATCTCCAAAAGAACCTTTAGCCTTATTAAATAACTTTATTTTTCGATAGTCGAATTAGTCGAGGATACCTACTATTGGGGGATATTAGTAAAATTTCTCAACTTTCGCGTTTAAATTACTCTATCCTACTAATATTGGATGTTTATGACTCTTTCACGGATATACTACTGAACCGATTATAATTAAATTTGTTATGTAGGTAGCTGAAGACCCAGTATAGGTACTTATATAGGATACTTTTTATCGAAAATCCCACAGGAACGGGAACCATGCGGGTTTTTCTTTTCGTAAATCTAGTCTGATATTATGTTCCTACCAAATTTACGTATACTCGGATTTTTATTTAGATAAAGTAAACTGACAGCAGCTAATGTCACTTTGTAAAATAATGTTGCCACATTTAAAGTAATAGTGAGGAATTCAGTTCTCATTCAATCAGATGAATGAACAATGAGTGTGAATAGTTCATCATTTCAAACTATAAAATAACATTATTTCTAATTGTAATATATAAAGCTATATAAGATATAAGTTACTAGTATAATGTAAATTATAATCATTTTTTTATTTTTTTTTTACGATGTTTACGTTACTGTTTTCTTAATTTTTTCGTTAATTGTAACTAATTACGTTGTGTTTGTTGTAATTGTTGTGTTTATTTGGTGTTATATTGTTACACACTAAATATTCACTAGACGATCGATTCAATTTCATTCATTCCCGATTTTGAATCATTCACTTTGTGACAACTCTATTTTTATTTCATCAAAAACTGACAACACAGAAAACGTCAGTTTACTTTATCTAATTAAAAATCCGAGTATAGACAGCAAAGTTACAAAATAAATAATCAAATTAAAACTTAGCAACAGGGTGTAGTTTTTACGTTATAAATATTTAACAATAAACATTCTAATAAAACATATTATTTGCAGAACACTCTAGGCACGGACGGGGTACTATTGTTCCCAAGTGCCCCAAGCCCGGCGCCCTACCACTACAGTCTGTACTTGAGACCGTTCAACTTTGCCTATTGGGGCATTTTCAATGCGCTGCAAATGCCTTCTATTCAGGTAAGAACTTTGTTATTTAAGTTTAACTCAAACTCAAACATTTATTTATTCAATTAGACTTCTTCGAGAAGCACTTTTGAAACGTCAATACATATTTTTTACATTTACCACCGATTCGGATAGCAGTTAATTAAGGTTTTCATGGGTTACTTGTACCTTTTTGTGTTATGTAAAAAGTCATCCTTCAATCTTAATAAAATAGATTAGAAATGTGTGTGTGTCTATTTGTGTTTTTTTTTTATTTATTTTAAAGAGCTTTATTGCTTTGCGATATTATCGACCTATCGTATGACATAAATACTTATTTAAAATAACCGGCAAGACACTCCATAGGCTGCTCTCTATAATCATATCAATTTTACAATTTAATTTTACAAAATACATAATTATGTAACATCATAATTATATTATCATAATTTGCCAAAGAACTGTCCTGTGGTTTTTACGCGACAACCCTCCATGGGTTTTTATCGTCCATATATTCCTTAATACTGTAATAGGCTCTCTGATCTAGTACATTTTTTTAAATAAGTTTTAAATTTAGAACTACTAAACTCTTTAATATTATGAGGAATTCTGTTGTAAAAACATTATATTTTTAGGTACCCCTCGGTCTGAACGCGGAAGGTATACCCCTCGGTATACAAGTAGTAGCGGGGCCTCAACAAGATGCACTGTGTATAGCGGTGGCTCAGCAACTCACAGACATGTTCGGGGGATATGTACCGCCCTGTACTGTGAACTGATTCATTTGTCTGGCTGTGGGGAGGGGGGGACACACTAAACACAAGGAAAAATACAGAAAATATCGTTTTATTGTCTAAAAATGGAAGAATAGTCTGTAAAATGGCAATTTCTATAAATAATTTGTTGGGACGGGGAGTTATAATAAATAGCACCATAAAAAATACTTATAAAATAAATTTTATTGAGCGAAAATAATGTGTCTATCTACATTAGTTAATTCGGTCATATTACAAGTATGGTCAAAAACATTATAGGAATGAATATCCTCTCAAAATTGTAAACTTCTATCACATATAGCTAACAAGTTGATCATTGTCTATTATTCCTGTGCCTTATATGTATACGTAATAAAGAAATAAGAAAAAAAAACAGAATGTACTCATGTATTTTTACGATTATCTAATGCTTCGTGAAATACTCGGTCAAATTGCATGGTATACTTCCGAGCCAATTTAGACAATAATTAGAATTCTTTATATTAATATTTTATTAAAACCGAAAATTAAATTATTTGTTGTCAAGACTAAAATCATCGAAATTTAATATTTATTATTTCTAATATGTAATTAATTATAATATCTCAATATATGTTTAATAATTGTTGTGGTTAGTTTATAGAATTTTATAGTAGAGTGCTTTTTATGCATTTAATTAATTTATGGCATTTTTTTGTATGTAATTTCAGTATTTATACTGTAAGAACAAGCATTTGTATGTCACAAAGTTTATCTTGTGCCTTTTATATCTACGAATCTATGTTGATAATACTGTGATTTCAAAGACTAAAATTGTTACATTGTATAAATATATTATTGGTGGTGGTAAGGTGAAATAAATAGTTAATATTTTCGAAAAATCGTGGTTTTATTTTTCATCCTGCGTCGTCAATTTCAATAGTAAATGATAATACAGATTTACTATTTCAATTATAAATATCAAAAAGTAATACAACTTGAGATTCAAATGTAAAAATAATATGCAGCTTTAATAAAAAGCGTTAAGTACTAATATGTTACACTCAAAGACCTAAACTGCCTAAACAGCTTATTCAACTAATTCGATCTTTGAGCCTAAGACAGCCTTAGACTAAAATAGACACATTTAGAGCTAGCGCGCACGAGCAACTTTGTCTCCGCAACTATTTTGTCTCTCCCACCCATGGGCTAGTATGAAAGTGCGCGCACGTAGCGACGCAACTCCCCATACAAATTGATGGGAGAGACAAAATAGTTGCGGAGACAAAGTTGCTCGTGCGCGCTCGCTCTAAAAATGACGAAAACGATCTACCTATATAATTGTCAATATTCGATACTTAGTGCATATTTTATTCAGCAATATTATGCCAAAAAACAGATTGAAAATATCCCTTCATTCGGAGTCATAGCACCAGAAAGAGTTGCAAAGAATTTTCGGAGAATATCGAATATCTCGAAAACTGAGAGACAACAACATTTTTTTTAATCTTTATTTCTATGATTTTATTGTTATATAAAATCTGTATAGCGATTCAGTCATTCGCTATTACGAAATAACGAAGATGCAACAAATAGGTTCATATAATATGTTCATATAAGCGCCGCTTTTTCTTTGCCCGTATGACCTACCTACTTACGCTATATGCACACACACAGTATGCACCCAGAGATCGCATCGCCTACGGCCTACATATCCAAGGGAGAAAGAATTTAAAAAATTGATCCAATAGCTTCTAAGATTAACCCGTTCAAACAAACTCTTTAGCTTAATTCTACTATGTATATAAAAATTAGTCGGGTTTTCCTTCCTGACGCTATAACTCCAGAACGAACGAACCGATTTTCACGGTTTTGCATTCGTTGGAAAGGTCTCGGGCTCCGTGAGGTTTATAGCAAAGAAAAGGTGTCTCTGGTGGCGAAACGGAGTTCGCGAAAAAGAGTTCGCCGGGTTTGCTAGTATTATTATAAATTAAATATAGATTAAGACAGTAGTTAAGGGTACGTAGGTATTCAGTATTGCTGTGTAAGTTAATAACTTATCAGGAAATAACAGACTTTAAAACTTCAAAACTTCTGAGATCGGTCTTGCTCGATCAATGTTTGAAATCACTACATCATGAATGTAGTGATTTCAAACATTTATTACACATATAAGAAACTAAAGAAGGCAAAACCCCCACTCACTCTCGCCATACCCCGGCCCTGGTATAACGTCGCCTATTGCGCAACTTGTGTTTATGTAGTATTTTATAGTTTTTAATTTTGGTTTGTACAATAAATAATTCATTCGTATTGTGTGTGTACAAGTTGGCGACGTTGATCACTTAACACAAACTCAACACCGTGCCAAGTGTGCTGTTTGCCTGCTTTTCACATAAATAAGGTGGAGCACTTTCAATTCGTTCAGGTTGAAATTCTCATCTTTATGAATCACAGGATTCACAGGACATTTTTAATTCGTTGGCATCTCTTTCGCATGGTAGAAAATTGTCATTCATGTGTTCATGTCACATTTTTAATATTGCGCCATCTATCGGAATTTATAAATTTCAAAGTGATTCAGATGCGTATCAAAATCGACGTTTCCATGAGGTTTACATAGTTAAAGTAACTTTTATCCTTCTCTAACCTCATAACTAATCTCAAATCATAAAAATCATATTACTGAGTATTATATAATTATGCTGGATTGCATCATATTACTTTAGCGATAGTGAACATGTTATGTAAAATATGAGTTAGACAAGGAGTTAGCTTGTCATAAGCATCTAATACAAAATAAGATATTAGAGTTGAAACTCTGCTTGCAAATTTGATTTTAGTTAAATTTAACTATGCATAAAATTACATTCACTGTAAGCACATGTAAGTCAACGCATAGACTATATACTATATCTGAGCGATAAGACCGTCTGTTGTGCTCTTTTATTAACTAATGTATTTTGTCCTTATTTGTACTTTTCTCTGTGGTGCACAATAAAGTATTTTTGTTTGTTTGTTGTTTGTATATACTTAAGTCAACGTTACCACCCGTTACTTGTTAAATTTATCTTAACTATGCTATAACTACTAAAAAGGTGTAACCAAGCCTTATAAATGAAAATGATTTGAAGTCGTTTAAGTGAATTCATCAATTATTGTTTTCAATTACACTTTCATATGTTACTAATTCATTTACCTTTTTTTCAAGAAATTATTATAGTAAAAGATTCTCTCTGAGGAATTCCTCAGAGAGAATGGTACATAGATTTCCAAGCACAATTGTGCTTGGAAATCAATGTACCATTCCACGATAAATAGGTTTGAAATAAAACAATAAATTGAGAAGAAATCATTTATTTAAAATCTCTGATATAATAAACAGCCCA
>CAJQZN010042362.1:131179-160728 GCA_907164685.1 Colias eurytheme | reverse complement strand
TACAGATTCATTGACTGGCCCTGGGTTCCGAGGTTTGACCATTTTTATGCCTTACGGCACTCTACTAAACCTGTCTATCAGACCTGTGATTTAGGTACTCGTTTTACATTGCCTGAGGTATATTTAGGTATCGGTCAAGAATAACGCTCATTTAGAGAAAAAATCTGATTATACCACCGTTCCGTCACGATTCTGAGGCGAGGACTACCAAACTACCTTCTTGACACTCCTCAAACTTTATTTACGAAATTTCTATTTTATATTGCCTGTCTAAAACCCCCAAAATTTAGTCCCATGTAATCTGGTTAATAATCTCATAAGCCCAGAGCAACTGGTACCATGTAATACATTTGAAAGATACAATGTCTACCGAATAGCTCGTCTGTCTATTTTTGCGTTATGATTAATAACCAAAAGAGTTCCGTGCCAAACTTGAACTATGAGATATCAGCAGGTGCATGTATTCAAAACATGCCCATACATACCAGAATCCGTACTATTTACAGAATTATGATCATTACTAGAAAATCCTGGATAAATTACTATCAAATTTAACGCTACATTATCCCTAGAAACTTCTATATAAGGTGCATCCCGTACATCCCTTGCCAACTCAAGAAACTCGGTCATAGCTCTACCAATCGAGCGTGTAATCGCATTAGGCCAATTTGCCTGGACAGAAAGCGAACCCAGCAATTTCCCGTATTGAATATTCCGAACTGATTTTGATACATTAGTTCTTATACAGAAGTTAATAATGCATTGACTACGCGACTCGTGTTCGCATGTATTTATAAATCATGCACGTTCTATTATGATGGCTGGTGTATAATTAGAAATGTTTCCATTACAGTAGCTTGTTTAGTAATATGTGTGAAGTTGTAAATTACGTTTGATCTATTCACGTAATTTCAGATTTCAGACTTCATTCATACATGGATCAGAAGGATTAATTAATTATTTATGAATAGGAAACTCTTCTATCGAATCATCTTTTCAGATATGGAAGGAAGGCTATATAAGAATAATATTTTTAAAGTACTTGTAGATTTAATCATGTTAAACAAAGCAACGACATCATTAGGACACCCTAATGATATAGCCAGCAGATTTAAGGTAAGTAATAAGGTAATAACAAACAATAATAGAACAAGAATGAATAAAATATAATATGTGCGTGTAATTGCAAAATATTTCCCTATTTCTACCACGCGAGTGTAAGGAAGCGAGGAAACTGAAGGAACTCATGTTATTTATATTGGATTAGCGCATTATCAGGATATCCTAGGTAAATGAAAAGACAAAAAAATATTGGCACTTGGTGTCTAGTACAGTTAGCCAAAATCGGTTTGGATTGGTTAGGAATCTCAAGAGGACTAATGATTTGAAAAATACATTAAAATTAACAAGCAGGAACGCATCAAATTATCTCTTAAATTAACTGATCAATACTAACGGCGCCACTTATGTTCAAACTTCACATATGTGAACAATGTTACTTAAATGCAAATAATAAACATTTAAAACCACAACTGATTATTTAGAAGAATACAGAGCTAAGTAGATTAGTCATAATACCTCAAAGATAAAAGATGAATGAAATTAAAATTGAAAACAGTTTCAAAGTCAGGAACCTATAGGCTATAAATTCCAAGCGATCACCCCTTCGGTCTTACACAAACTATAGAGATTCAGCTTCGTCAATTGACACTATTGACCCAGAAACAGTTACATTGTCGCTTCTAGAAGGTCCCGATACCGTCAGAGCTTGAACCCATCAGGCTTTATTGACATTGATTGTTTGCACAAGTGGTGTTATGTAACAATCAACGATCCGTTTATGTACGATTGTGATGGACGCTGATTACTGAACGCTGTTTTTATTTTATTTTAGATTGTGTTTATAAATAAAATTTGATCTCTTTCGAATTCAGAATTGTAGATGTTAAGGTAATCCTTATAACTTCGTCATTAAATCAAATTTCCAAAACTGAGAACAGTAATAACAATTTATAATGGTTATTTTGTAGGGACGGAATCTAAGTTCAAACTGTAACCGGGTTAAAAATATTTTATGAGCCTTAGTTAAAACACGAACGCAAGCTTACCAAAACGTGATAATAAATAATTTTCTTTTGCACAACAAAATACGGCTAAGATTCTTCCTAAATGAGACGAAAAGTATGATGTCATCATAATATATATATTATTCTATCAATCAATTACATAAGCTTGTGGTAACTTCCCAAGCGTCTTGAATCTTATCTTAAAAAAATGCTGTATCATATCAACTGCTACTGATTCATAATATTCTCTAATCTCTACCCACGGAAGTCACGTTTCCTACCATGTGGGGATCTTAGGAAGAAATTGGCAAGCCAGAATGTTTATTTATACTTATTGCAATGGCTGATTGTGACTAATACAGACAGGTCACAGACTGGTGCCTATTGGTATTGGAAGCTATAATCTAAATATTTCTGCGGTGCAACGGTCATAAAATATAGCATTTAAAGTATAATTTGACACGATTTCAACCCACTATATCAATAGCTCATCAATAGTTAACACCATGAAGTTGAATCAGATAATTGCTATATACATAGTTCAATTACATAATATAACAGCTGACTGCTGATGAAAGAAGACCCGTATCATGGAGATTTTAGGATACCAATGGAAATTTTATTTTCACAAACCATCAATCGCTTGACCAAACAGGTCTGGCCCATCAACAAAAACAAAAACATGCGGCAAAAAAATCACCCAGATAATAGATTACAAACATCAATGACCTCGGCTGTTAAACGCTTCAAGGTTGGCTATTCGAATGCTTCTATTGAATTTGATTCGGTTTCTTTGGGCTGTGTCGGTTCGTGTCTGCAAGTTTGTTCAGTTTAATATATTCTACTTAGCGTTAGCACATCTTTTAGCAAACACAAATGAATACCACTTAAAAATAAATTAGTTTCTTAAATAAATTTAATACATTAACTTTGATTCATAGAAAAGGTATATTGCTGGAACTTTAAAAGACAGGGTGACCAATTTCAATCTCTTGTCTCCTTTAATCTATTTTGGGATAAAGTATTGTGATGTATGAGTAGTTTTAAGGCTTGAACCCATTACATTGTATTGGCAATTCTATTATATACCCAATAATGACGTTACATCATAGATTACCTAATCTCGTACCTACTGTCCATAAATTGACGAAGCCTTGGTAATGCAAGCATTTCATGTTTTCCTTTTTTGTTATGGATCTCGGTTATCACCAAAAAAACTACAGATTCATATGTATGGGTCGTCTTTATTTACGAGCGTTGCTTCTACATATCGTTTCGTATTACAATTTACAGATTGGTTTTATAGATTGGTCGAATAAATGTTTCCATGGCAAAACGTGCGGTATGAGTTATGACGGAGAGAAATCTTAGAAATTATAATGAAGTCGAATTTCTATCTACCATCTATTACCAAACAATATTATAAAAAGTAAAGGTTTGATCGTTTTCCTCAAAATCTATTGAAGCGATTAAAAAAATTACACCAGCAGAAAACTGAGTGATAAAGGCTATATTTTTATTTTAATCCTGGGTCAATTCGGGCGGAGACGGAACAAGCGGTGGGCGATATTTTTTAGCAGAACGGACCTAACTTACAACAAATCCTATAACGAAGCGGCTGAAGCGAAATTCTCGTTGCGAACTCATTCACCTTCGCAGAGCTGAGCTACGGACAAGGTGTGAATTTCAAGGCACGAGTTACACGATTATTTCGTAGCCGATGTGTCTAGTCAGTTTTGCTTCGATATAAATTATGTTAATTGAGGTTATTGTACGAATTCCAATTGAATTTCGTATTGGAGTTATTAGAGTATGGGCAATGTTTTAGTGGCGAAGCCTATAAGGGTTTAATTTTGAAAATTTGGTTATAATGCTGTCCCTACTAGATTGTGTATTTAAGAACACGATGTTAAGGACGACAAAAGTCTTAGCCAATAACGATTTCGCAATAACCTTTTATGATGTGCTTTAAAATTAACAAAATCTCAATGATTGAGCTAGATAAATATGGAAGTCACATGGCGCAATTTCGCACCTATTTTGTTCCAACCAACCTATCTTCCATCTACATAAAACTTTCTATTCGTGAACACGAGGCACGTGAGTGAGACGTGTCTATTTCGCAGTTTCGTATATCTACAAAGTCCTATACCACATAAATCCAGACCATTGTGGTCGTCCTCCGCGCATGCGTGCACTCCACCTTGACCTTACCCTAGCTACTTAGCCGCAGGGTTGAAATCGTCGAGACGATGGTGCCCATTCTCGAATACAGAATTTCGCTGACGGGCCTGGAGAGGTTTATTTTTAGACGCGAAGTTTGGGACTACGCAATTTGTGAGGGTTGCCGGTTCATGAAATGTTACAAATTGTTACCATTACAATGTTAATGCTAATGTAGTGTTTTAACAATGTATTTGTGGTATTGGCTAGAATTTAACATAATAGTTAATAAATTTTACTAGTTAAACTGGGTTTGCGGTGTATCATGGCGACCCACCACAAACTTCAATTAGGGTTTATTTATTAGCCTAAAAACACTGTATTTCATAGTGCTGGTTTAAGCAGGTAAAAAATTAAAATTCAAAAGCTTTTTTCTCATATTGTGGCAATTTATCTTCTCATCCAAAACTTTAATTCATTATACAACTTTGTAATAAAGTGTAAAAGTATAGTCAATACATTAAGTCGCCTCAGAGCCTAAGAGACGTAAATCTTGGACGCAGTTGTGTCGTAACTCGTACACGTGCTCTCCACTATCTGAGAGGCTACTGCACTCAGACGAAACAATTTCACATCTCAGTACTTTTTACATGATAACTAGACACCTGACCCCTAGATACCTCAGGGCTGAAGGCGAGTTCAGTCCAGTCATTCATCATTTCGTACAGTCGCGTAAACAAGATCAACGACCCTTTATCATTGACCGATCGGCTGACGTGTTCCTCGTCATAATTATATAATGCATTACGCGCTTGAACATCTTCCAGGGAACATAAATAGCGTGGTACCTGCTACATCATCGTGTGTACAGCAGCTGCGGTACTGCGCGAGTCGCGACTGTACATTTATTACGTCCAATTTAGTGCAATGATAAATGACGTTGAGTGTACTTTATGGCCAATGTGTTCTTTGCAAAACGTTTGCGTCAATTGTTTTTACAGAATACGTCGTTGAGGATGAGGTCTAGTACTACTGTACTCAGATCAAGCAAATAAACTTGGAGATTTTTCTTAAGTGTCTTTTTAGTTTAAAGGACTAAGTTGTATTTTAAAGTCTCAAACCTATATAAAGACCAGAGAAATAGTTAACTCGTTTCCGAAGAATTGGTGAAAATAAGAAACACATTGGATAGGATTGAGTACCTATTCCTATAATTTTTTTACATAAAATATCTGAACAGAATATGAGGTAAGATGAAAGTCACTGCGCTGCATCACGAATTTATTAAAAGCACAAAAACTATAAGTATAAATGCATAAAAAAGCAGCTTCAAAAATAAATGTAATCCGTGCCAAGCGTTTTTCTGTATTCTACGTAAATTGTTGTGTTTTGGTTGTAGCTGGGTGTAATTCGTGGGATAAATTGAGTACTGTGACGTCATAGTACTGAGTACTTACGATTACATATTATATGAATATGCTTATATAACGTGTAATAAATTATTTTACATCATCATTTTATGTGTTCTTCCATTTCCGTGTAATGAAGCAATGAAAATCTAATACTCTGATGGGTTTTCTTAAATAACATGGTTCTTTACTCCTTTTTGTGCCTTCCAAACTTGACGCATCTTCAAACTATTACGTCATATTCGTTACAAACTTTGTTCTAGAACATTATGATAAAATGTGGGTTAAGTTGAACGATCTCCCATTTGAAGATAAAAAATTAAAATTGTTAAAAAACGCGATAAGGCGACTTTGAGAAAAAATTCTAGAAAAAGATAATGATGTTGATGACGTAACTGTCTTTATCTAAATTATTATGTAATTTTTACATTGAATTTTATCTATTTCAGAGTTCAATCAAATTAAAACATCAAGTAAGAACTTTGATTGTACTATTACAACAATCGATACTACGAAACCAAACAATAAACATTAAAAAATTATTCAAAGACTATCATTATATATCTTGAATAAAAGTCGTTATAATTAAATATCGAGCTCGTAAAGCCAAACAATAATATTGACTGTGTTGAAGCCAAAGTTATAGGTGCTGCGACGAACGGTGACGTAGACGAGCGGACGCTTAATGTGGCTTCATTCAGTATTTTTAACTTTAACAGCCGTACAAATAAAAACTTGCTTATTCAAACCTTATGCAATGCATAGATATGATAAGAATAAATAAAGAATAAGGATGTCATAATTTCTTACAAATAAATTTGGAATAACGTCGATGTATCTATGCTCACGCTATGCAATAGGCGCGAAGCGGCAACGTCGCAATTCATTCACAAAATTATGAAAAACATTGAAATTGTCTACGGTTAAGCCTTGGTGCTGTCATTTTGCTGACGCTCGTTTGACTTCGTCGAATTTGTTGTGAAGTTTCATCATACGATGTTCTGTTTATTTATTTTTTAAATATTTATTGGAAATAATTTAAATATATCATTAAATATGCAAGCAAATGATAGATAACGCTATCAAATATCTGGAGAACAGAAGATAAACCCACCTTGAGATAGAGAGTTGCCAAATAACTGGTACTCAAAACATACAACTCCAGGCTTAGAAGATTTATATTTTCAACGAAAGTGTATATTATTGTGATAAGTTTAGAAATAAGTTTTATGTATGTATGGTTTGGCGCATGTTGTAAATAAATAAATCATTATAAATATCAAAAGGGTTTTTCATAATTTCGTATATTTTGACATTTCATACAAAATTTTCCATTTCAATAGGTACGTAATGAAATTATTAATTTGCTCAACTTTTTCTACTTCTCGTATACTCTCATTGCTATTATCTCAAATTTAGATTGAAAATTGCTTCTAAAACTTGTAAAACACAGCACAATGTACTAAAAGATATGTTATAACTCGGTTATGTCAGACTTATACTAGGGTGGTAGCCGTAATAAGGTCGGAATAGCATTAGTATGAATACTTATTACGAAGTTATACTAGGTTACATTTATTTCGTGTTTATTTGTATGATTTTTCCTTATTCTTAGTTTATTCTTTGCATGAAATGTTATAACTCGTTTATTTGTACGGCTGTAATACTTTTTCATCAATCAAGCATCTATTCATTCATACTCTTGAACTAGTACTTGAGAACTCTCTTGCCGCCTTAGATAAGCTGTTCAAGTTTCAGCCTCTCATCGGGGTGATAACAATTATTTATTTGTTAATTATTGGCTTGTCTTTAAACATAATTGGTGAAAGTCCCTTGATACATGAATATCTTCTCCGAATTCTTTAATGGTTCATAATGTTATCATTATTTCAATTTCAATTCGCATTTCTCCTCACTTCCTTTACCTACCTAATTTTGATATCACCGTTGCATTTCTACATTTATTTTTTACAAATCCTTAGATTACTGGGACACCTGATTGACATTTTTTCCTCGATTCCTGATACGAATACGGGGCCTCCTGATCTTCATTATTCCTAACATTAGACTTAGGTATTTAAGTAAGGTCCATACAATACCTTGGACTCCTGATCTTTATTATTCCTTACCATATTTCAAATCTCCTTACCTTCATGGTCAATCAACTATATCCCATCCTACACATGCACTAGCACACGTGTCTGCGCCACTGCCGTCTTATCGATACAAAATAGCGACCACGTGCCGGCTTGAGCGTCTAGCTCGTGTTAACTTGACCGTTGTTTACTGGCGCATTGATCTCACTGTTTATAAATGCGTCAAGTTCTTGTACTTGACGATATCTTTTCTAACAGTTATTGTGGTCATTTCATCGTTTAACACGAAAGTCATTCACCTAAATACGGTTTTGGTGTAAAATTAACAGGATAGGTGTCGTAAGGAAACTATGGATCATTGTGTTATCGGGCAATATTTAGGTCATACGTACAAAGTTTGTTGGATGCATTTTTAAGTACGACAGTTATCAGATAGTGGAAATAATCTTATCGAAATTCTGTTCTTCTCGCAGTTTATGGAACATTTTCTGGTCTACTTAATTCTGGGCAGGGTCTACTTAATTATGATAGTCAATGCACATTCGGGAAGAAAGAAATCTATCAATATCCACGTGGGCAATAACCCATAAGCCATTTTTAAAATAGTTCCATAAATTGATACACTTCCGAAAAATAATTTCCTCAACATCAAAACCATCACCTTCCTCACTGAAAACGGAACATTTAGCACCCAATCGTGGAA
This sequence comes from Colias eurytheme, assembly GCA_907164685.1. NCBI lineage: Eukaryota > Metazoa > Arthropoda > Insecta > Lepidoptera > Pieridae > Colias > Colias eurytheme. The sequence goes on along the minus strand of CAJQZN010042362.1, from coordinate 152,291 downwards.
AACTAACTTTCCACTAACACTGGCAAGTGGCAACTGGCAAGATGCCGTAGCCGTGTCACGTCACAGATCCGTCACGTTGGTAAACACTGCAGCGACCTTGTTACTGGAATTAGATTCTATTTATCTTATTTAAATTCGCGATGAACCGCTTTAGAGCAATTTTATGGCTGTGCAAATTGTTGCTCTAAAATGGGAAAAATATATTGTGTGTAGATTTTGAGGGTTCTATCTTATGTAATTAATGATACAAATTATTTTTTTTATATTCCTTAAAATTTAAATGGTAAAAATCAAATCGAAGTAAATAAGCGTAACAAGTGGACAATCAAGATCTATAGGTAGTATATTCAAACCCCATAATCAAGAACCTATACAAGCAATAGAAAAAAGTCAGCAGCCAATTGTTCTGATAAAATTAAGTCCCAATTGTTCAATCTAGACGGAGGAACTGTCTGGTTATTGACCTGGTTACGGCACTTTATTTTTGCCAATATTTATCGCGATTCCTACTATTTAATGAAATTCTTTGAATGAGTCGCATTCTCATGCAATAAATGAGGAAGCTTTGTTTTGATTTATTTTACGAATGCCACCAAACATTTGGCTTGATAAAGATAATATCTATAAAGCTCACGATATGAATACAGACTATATGTAACTAGGAACTACAAAATTAAATTGCTCGTCATTGCCAAATCAGATAATCTCGTCCTTGATTCCAATTAAATAGGATACCAAGTTATCTGCAAAATTGGCGTATCAAGGTGCCACTTATCATTGACCCTTATTTTGTGGCATGGCAACAGCTCGTAGTAGTAAGTGATAATTGATAACCTAATAACCTTTCAATCAGTACCGATGACCATTCGGCGCGTGGACGAACAAAGTTTACTATCTACAATTTATCGAAGTAATGATGAAACTGTAGTAAGTAAAGCTGTAAAGATAAAACTGGAAAACGCGCATGAAGAATATCCATGCGTATCCTTAAATTAAAAGTAGTAAAACAATTAGTCAAGCTCAAGGGTCGTTATGTCATTGACTACAAGATCGAGTGAAAAGTTACCAATTAAAAGATACAGACTTTTGATACAATTACATATATGTAATAGGAATCGATAGAAGAGTAAGAGGTTAGATGATTGGCCAATTTTAAATATTTTTTACAAGCCAGACATTTTCCTTAAACTAGATAATTTCTCATAATTGGTTGAGAATATCAGAGATTTGTTTGTAAACAACATATGTATATTTAAATGTAGGTATGAGTAATTACTAATTCATAATAATTACTATATCAATGAGTAACTTCGGAAACAGACCGATCAATCACATTCACAAGAGTTTCATATTTCATAAAATATTTAAATTTTGAACAATACAATCACTGAAGAGGAAACCATTATTTTCAAGTGCTTCAATGCTCTCTGACAAAACATCGAGAATCAAACATCATACAATTTTACAGTCGACGAAAAATTGGCTACAAAAATACGGTAACAATTGGACAAGGAAAACACATTTAACATTTTAAACGGTAAAAATTAAACTCGTAACTAAGACCAATAACTAGTTATTACATAATAATTAGACGTTAGTCATACCTATATGTATATGAAGGTTAAATTAAAATCGTGGGTCACAAAGACCATATTATATAGAATTCGAACAGTATCTGAAAAGAGTTATCTCAAAATATATCACTTGACTTCTGGATTACCCCTTGCTATCGGCATGTTTATATCAATTTAACATTGTTTTGAACTGCGGATAAAATAAGACCGTAGTAAATGATGAATGATAACCTGAAAATCTTGTCTTTCAGGATGTTCTTATCTTGTACAATGTACGCGAGCTCTTCGAAGGAAGAGTTTATATTCTTAGAATACCTATGTATGTTTATTTATTTTAACTCTTACAAAAATATATTTATTTACTAGCGGTCCGCCCCGGCTTCGCCCGCGGTACATATTTACGTTTTCTCTACATAAAAACCATCCTCGTACTTCAAGGAATATAATAAAAAAAGAATTATCGAAATCGGTTCAGCCGTTCTCGAGTTATGCGCTTACCAACACATTTTGCGATTCATTTTTATATATAAGAAGATTTGGAGAGCACTTATTGTCAAGTTATTAATAGAACCTATATTTTAAATGACTGGTTCAATAATTCATTCAAATAGTTCCTGCAGACGATAAAAAAACCCGTATAAACCACACAGCAGTAGCTGTAACAAAAAAACTGCACAGCTGATTTGAGATTGGCACATACAGTGTGATCTGATTCACGGTCACCCGAGTATTATACAGGTTTTCAAGGCGAAATACAATTTCGTAATCCTTACTAATACCTATTATAAATGCGAAAGTAACTCTGTCTGTCTGTCTGTTACTCAATCACGCCTAAACTACTGAACCAATTTGCATGAAATTTGGTATAGAGATATTTTGGTACCCGAGAAAGGACATAGGCTACCTTTTATTGCGAAATATGTACCACGGGCGAAGCCGGGGCGGACCACTAGTAATGTATATGTATATGTATTGTAATATGTGAATATGTTGCAATGTAACAAATGAATAGAAAGTCGAGTTGGACTGAAAAGCAAAATTTTAATATTCCTAAAAAACAATGTTACCAGAAGACAATAAGATTTTCAGTTATGCGGTTTTTGTGTTTTATCATTATCTCTTTAATAAACAAAGAAGCACTAGATACACGTATGTATTATCACGCAACGAAAAGATTAGTTATTTTTAAATGAATAAAAATATAATTAATATAGCTCCATTTTCTTGTATCATAATAATATGATTGTGGCAAAATTATATCAATTGATAAATTTTCTTGTAGGTAACTTTCTCATTAACCTTTCTCTTATAGGTATATACCTATTAAATAATTATGAAACGCAAAGGTGGCTGACTGACTCATCTATCAACGCACAGGCCAGCCTCTCGCAGTAAGTAACGCACAGTCACACAACTGGATATTGAGCTGAAACTTGGCAAGCAGATAGCCTCTATGATGTAGGCATCCGCTAAAAGAGGATTTTGATAAATTCTACCCTAAGGGTAGGGTAATGAAAGTTTGTATCACAAAAATTTATCCCACATGGGCGAAGCTGCGGGCAACACCTAGTAAATTGCAAAGTATACGTATTCTTTTTAACAGATCACAAACTGCTGAACTAATATAACAAAAAAATAAATAATGGTCAATAGATAGTAGATACATACAATCATAAAAAAATGTGTACACATGTGTCTTCCTGACATTATGTAAACACAAATAAAGCTGATTAGTAAAAAACACGTTTCGTTTATTTGTCTGTACCTACATATACATGTAATATAATACCGGATGCGTTATGTAACAGGTAGTCTAATAATAATCTTTAGAGGATATACAATGTATAAAATGTTGATTGAAGACTCTAGAATTCTAGACCTATAAATTCTTTTAAATGTTAATCGAAAAAATTACCTAAGGAAAAATTCGTTATTTTCAGTCAAGCTTTATCCCAGGTCAACCCGGGAGAAGCCAGGGCAAGCCCCTAGTCAATAATATAGAAATATATACTCGTAAAAGGTTCCCGACATTTTGTATATAAAGGAGTTACATATAAATCGCCACTGCAAAAGCAGGCGTGCGTATCTCAGAGTCTTGTTACATTCATTGATTTTCCGTAACACACCATTCAAATATAGACCTTATTGCTCGGTTTTCACTATTTCCAGTGGAAAATAATCCTGGGCACTCCGAACTGGCTATGCACTTCACTGTAAAAGGTGCTCTTATTGATTTTGTACACCAGTTATTGAAAATTCATAAACGTGTTTCACCTATAGATGTTCTATGTTTAGACAATATCCCTACTTCCCTACTAATATCCCTACTAATCCCTACTAATATTATAATTTATAAATGCGAAAGTAACTCTGTCTGTCTGTCTGTCTGTTACGCTTTCCCGCTTAAACCTCTCAACCGATTTTAATGAAATTTGGCACAGACCACAGGCACAGACAATCTTTAGACCCTGAGAAAGAACATAGGCTACCTTTTATCAAAACACTACGCGGGCGAAGCCGCGGGCGGAAGCTAGTTATGAATAAACGAGTTAAATTTCGCGAGTTTTAGCTTTTGTCAATACATAAAGGTATTAACACCTAACGATGCCTCAAAATACATCTGGGTAATTAAAACATGAATGCACGGATATATCTTATCTTAATTATTACTTACAGAGCACAACTGAGTTATCACACCAATATATCATCCATCGAATTACCCATTTGAGTACGAAAAATTTCGTCAAACATCTCAATAATGAGCGGTTTACTATGAACAAATTGTACCATCGCATCGCCTTATTAAAATTGTTAATGTATTAGCTGCATTCAAGTCAATGTTTACACTAGATTTATCAATTAAGTTAATTTTAGAAACAAATTTAAATAAGTACCCGCATGACTGATAAAATTGTACGAATTTTGATAATAATTCATAGACCTCAGGGCAGCGGTTATCAGCGAATATATCACGCGCTACGTTCATGAGTAATTGAGACACACACTCGTAAAATTATCAATGTTGCACGGATTTTAATGTAGACAATGACGTCTAATTCTTTACGGTTTAAGCGATAAACTCTGGCTTTACTTGTATGTACTTAAACTACAATCGTTCTTTAGTCCTAAATTTTTTATTATAAATTTTCTTAATAAATCTATACTAATATTATAAAGTTGAAGAGTTTGTTTGAACGCGCTAATCTCGGGAACTACTGGTCCGATTCGAAAAATTCTTTCGGTGATAGATATTAGATAGCCCATTTATCGGGGAAGGCTATAGGCTATATAATATCATCTCGCTGAGAATAACAGGTGCAGAGCACTGCGGGTAAAACCGCGGAGCACAGCTAGTTTTATTATATTCAACCATACTGCATTACTATGTAATCATTCAAGAATGCTTACACAATTGAGTACATGAAATTGTATAATATTTTATTGTATTGGTATTATAATTTATTTCATAGACCATTATTATGCAATATTATGTTGCAATTCTACAAACAATCTATTCATCTTAAATTACAATTGTAATGTAAAACCTTTTTTGTCTTCCTCAACTGTTAATTGTTCTTATCAAGATTTTTTAACAATGTTTTAAATCTTTTTTATAAATAGAATTTTGGAACACTCTATATATAAGTAAAGTAAAGTGACTATATATAAATATGAGAATTACGGAACACTGTATATTATAAGTAAAATGTAATTATGTACTAATGAACTTACCTAAGTACATAAGCGTCAACTTGCTCGCTCTGGGTGAAAGAGATGATCTCACACCGCACTATCTTCAATACATTCTCCCATTGTTGGCTGCGGACAAAATAACAGTTTTAGAATATTTACAATTATAAAGCATAATTACTTATCTTATATTACTACTTAAATATATCTTCTATATAAAAATAAGTCGGGTTTTCCTTCCTGACGCTATAACTACAGAACGCACGAACCAATTTCCACGGTTTTGCATTTGTTGGAAAGGTCTCGGGCTCCGTGGGGTTTATAGCAAAGAAAAGGTGTCTCTGGTGGCGAAACGGAGTTCGCCGGGTTTGCTAGTATGTATATAATAATTATATATATGCTGTCATGGTTGTGTGTATAGTCAAGCATTGCCAATAAACAAATCCTTAATAATTTTTAATGGGAATCTAATTTGATCACTAAATAAAAATTAAAATAAAACATTTAAGTTATTGAATGTCCAATTAGAATTGTATATTTTATAGGGTAGCAACATTGCAATAGAAATCACAAAAAATCCTGTATTAACTAAATACAAACACAAATAAACTTAGACATGAATGAGAAACAAACATACAATGTCTTATTATTATAATTCTCATATAATGCTCCAGGCATTATACATAAATATTTTTAAACATCAATAGGTACCTACTGTAACATTTCCAAAAATCTTAAATGATTTATTTCCAAATAACTATTTAAGGAACATTCACTTAAAAAGCAAGTTTTGTACAAAAACTCAAGACAATGCAGGTTCCTCAAAACCTGAAACCCGTTATAAGTTTGGGAAACAGGATTGGAAAGTTTTTCTACCCTGTCATTATGAACCAGTTTTATTTCTTGGAAAATATTTAAAGTTATGACCTGTCATCTTTGAAAATTTATACAATTATGTACTTACAATAATTCTCAAGTTAAAAAATCAAATAGGTAGGTAAGTACTAAAATACTAATCTTCATCAAGCGTTTGAGTAGCTCTTGTAAGTTGCTACTACAAATACCTAACTAAAAAATTCAATTAATAATTAAAATATTGATATGTGATAATTCTAATAAGAAAACTGCTATGATATGAATAAATTTTAGGAGGTACTTAAATATTAAAAAAACGAACGTATTATAATAAAATTCAAATAGTTAAATGTCAAACGCATTTTTAGATCATTCGTAAAGTCAAATCACGCGCTTCATTGAAACAATCTATCAAATTTCTGAAATTTACCGGCGTCTTACTGAAACAGCTGATTCTAGAACCTTCCCAAGCAAAAACATAGGAGTTAGGACTCTCTTTAACTTTGAATTATCAAAAAAGAATCAAATTATGATTGCCCTATAAAACTGGAGCCTTAACTTATTTCTTTGTACCTACAATTATTTAATTTTATTTACGTAACTTAATTAAGTTTAGGTTATTTCAATAAAACGCCGGTAACCTCTCCGTTGCAATATTCTAATTGGTAATATATTAAAAGACGTTTTAATTCTTATTTCATAATAATTTAAAATTGTATATTTACCGTGTAATTTTTCTTAAGTCCGCATGCTTAACCGGTGTAAACCATATTTCAATTAACTTTTCGACACCCTCGAAGAACTGCTCATTATTATCACTATTAGATATTATTTCAGTTTCAGCCATGGCGAGGTTTTGTAATGTAGGGAGTTTTTATTTAATAAAATGTACAGAAAAATCTTCCACAGGAAAAAATATCACAACCACTACGGTAAAGCGTCGCAAGTCGACTGAAGAAAATGAAACAAAAGTATTGGCGAGGTGAGGGTGATAGAGAGAGAAAGCTTGACCTCTCTTTCCTTCAGAGCGAGCAAATTGTCGGCGACGGCGCGTATTTCAAACCGACATTTGGCGAATGGTCAAACATTCGTGCGCTCAATGGTTTTATACCGCCGAAGTACCGCCGCGTAAGGGCGCTTGTGCACTACAAGGAATTTTACTGTCCGGCATTCCGATTTTTTACGGTCCAGTGTGGCATGAAAAAACCGATGAATTGCTTGTGCACCTGTCCGTCTTTACTCGGATCAGTGCGGTACAGTTCAAGGAAGTTTGGCGGTATAATGCTATCATTAATGATCGTTTTTGCATTTTACAAGAAACGAGTAAAAAATATAGAAGGTGAAATATTATATTACTCCGTTATAATAAAAAGTAAAGTTCCGTAAGAGATTTAAAATGCGTGTTTCACTTATTTATTTTAATCGGTGACGAGGAGCTAAAGCTATTCCCACTTGAACTTTAACTTACCAACACTTACTTAGATAATAATTATAGGTCAATGCTTGGTCAATGTATATAAAATAACAATACCGACTTCTCAAATCTCATTGCCAACTAAAAGAAAGTAAAACAAGAGCTTGCTTTTAATTGGCATATGCAGTAAAAACAGTAAAATCCAAGCAAGTGGGCATTCGAAAACAATTATACCTACAGCGACTCGTAGACACAAAAAACCATCCGGAATAGGGAAAAGTAAAATGTCGGACAGTAAAATTACGTAGGTGCACAAGCTAGTATATAGATTTAATGGTGTGCCATACCGGACCGTAAAAAATCGGAATGCCGGACCGTAAAATTCCTTGTAGTGGACAAACGCCCTTATCAAGTAAAACTGTTTAGTTAACCCTATATGTATTGTATAATTTATTCATTATTCTACTACTTATGAATTAAATGAGTCATCAATGTTGTATCAATTAAGTTTACTCGAGTTTGGACACTTTATATGCAGCAATTTCACACAGATATCACATAATTTATTAAGTAAACTGTAACAGAATCAACATCAAAGATGTATGCAAGAATGAAATGATTATTTCACAATATCTTTTACAAACATTTTTCATTAATTTAGCTAATATTAAAATTAAACAACGAAAATTTTACATCATAGAAGAAACTAATAAGAATATTCAGTGATAATAAAAAATAAAAAATTTACAAACTTTTTTTTATAGATTTATGCTGAATTTAAAACCCAATTTTTTTGTGTGTGTGTCTGTGTTCTTTTTTTAATTTGACTCCATTTAGTAGTCATAATATCTAACAATTTTTACAAAGTTTAATCAAGGAGAAAGAAGGTTATCATGTTAAATATAGATAATGTTTTTTCAAGAAATCAATATCTATTTATTTACATTAATTCGTGTACATTTAATCACAATTTTTTTAATAACTACAAGAACTCTATTTAATACAAAATTATATTGTCTTTAAGGTTATAGACACATCTTTATGTAATATTTTATGAGAAATTTACACTTTATTATTATATATTCTTTGTCATAAAACTTCAAAAGACGAAACAAGTTTATGTAAGTTGCTAGATTCAATTCTCTTCACAGGTTTAACTTTAGGCTTTATTACTGGTATGTGCGGCAACTCATCCTCGCGTTTCTCTTCCTGACAGAAATCCTCTATATTTGGTTCTAGATCCTTCTTCACCACATTAGTTCTTACTTTCTTTTCTTTCTTATTTTTTGAGGAGGCAACATCAGCGTTGAGTTCCACTAAGTTTTTGTATATCCTGTCATTGAAGTGGAAGTTTAATTTTTTTGTCACCTGAAAAAATAAATATATTAATTATTATAGGTGACGATGATGAGGTATCAAGACTCTGACTATTAATTTTCCAAACTTGCTCATAAAGTAGCTGATAGATAATTTATTTTACCACTTTAAGACTTGTATAATATTGTCAGTTTCTCAAACTGATAAACTAAACTGAACATGTATAGAAATTGTGAAACCACATATGAAAGAATTACTTAGTCCCTTTCTTTCTAAAACAAAGGTAGAAAGTATTAGGAAGGAAGCTTACATTATGTATTTTTGTCTATCAATATGTATGGACTACCTTCTTATAGCAATAGTTACCTGATATTGGTAAGTGGTAACCTGCATAAAGGTATAATACAAAAATGTTTCAAGTAAGTTTTTTGAACTGACAGTGAACAGAAAATAGCATAGAAAGGAACATAGACCAAATTATAACAATGAATACTTTACTTTACTACTAAGTTGGGCTTTTTCTAGATTCAAGTCATCAAGTTTATTAGCCCTCGGTAATGCGTTCTTGGCGTCAGTTAAGTAATTTGCCAAAACTTCACTTGAACACAACGTGGGTTTATCAAGTTCTTGATCTATAGGTTTAATTAAATGCACTGCACTAGATTTCGATGATCCCGCAACATCATGAACAACTTTGTGGTTGTTTTTTACTTTTTGTTCGCAGTTTCGGACAAAAGTTTTCCTAACTTTTGGATCCGCGCCGGCTTTCTTCATTACCATGTACAATCTAACCAATGCTGCAATTTAAACCATGAAAAAATATAATCGTTTTTATAATACAAAACTATGGGTTGTAAACATGTTTTTAATAGCTTAGATATAAATTATAAAATTTAAATTAACCGCTGGCTGATGTGCTTTAACAAGTCAAAACAAAAATGTCAATTGTCAATTAGGTCATGATATGTCAAAGAAGGCGCACAGATGACAAAGAAGATGACAGGTTAAAAAAAATTATATTATTTTTATTATTCAATAAGTCGAATACATAACGTTAGAATTGACAACATTTCAAAATTTTAAGCTACTTATTTTAATGAAAACTAGATCAAAAATTATGATACACGTATTTTTTGCTTTTTCTAAATATGGAAGTTTTCATTCATCTTTTTGAGTTTTAAAATCATCTCATTCTAAAATGTCGTAAGCGCCAAATGACGTCATACATACGGAGGAATACATTTTTTCCTTTGCCACATACCTAGTTTAAATTTAAAAAAAATCTTGACTGTTGACATTTTGGCACATTTGTCACTTTGATTCGTCAAGCTTTGTAAATATTGTTATTTGTTATTTGCTGATCCAAATTTTAAACAAAAGAAACTTATTCACAAGTACTGATGATGATGACTTTATGCAGGATTTGTTAAGGGGTGCTGAAAATTTCTGGGAAACAAATATACTATCCCAAAAACGTTGGAAAGTGTTAAATAAATACAACTTTTAGTAAGTAAACAAAGTCTTTTATTTCAAGAAAATTATGAACACTATAGGCACTATTTGTATAATATAAATGAATTGGTCCAACTCCAATCAAACAAACATCACGCTAATGAAATTAAATTAGAAAACCAAAACACAATAACACGATTTAAAAGTTTGTTTACATGAATAATTCACAAAAATGACATTAACATGAAATTTGACACATGCCATACCCTGTAAATGTCAGTGATAGTTTTTTTTTTAACTTTTTTTAAATTAGGCTAAGGCGCATTTTTATTCCTCCGTATGTATGACGTCATCATCACATTTATCGTTTTTATTTAATTTCTCTTAAAATATGCGATTAAAAAATGAAATAAATTTTTTTCTGTAATCGCAAGAGTAAAATAAAGAAACGGTTTTTTTCTTTCATGGCCTTATAAAAAATGAAATGTTGTCAATTAAAGTAACTTTTAAAATTAATTAATAATATTACTGAATATTCGATATAATTCAATAGATTTCAACCCATTTTTTTACTTTTTAACCCCAAGGGTAAAAGCCCTATTTCGAATGGCTCAAAATTTACTCAAAATGGAGTCGATTTTATATTTTTTATGCCATTTTACTATGCCAAAACAGGGTTTGTTTAAATGTTTGGAGTCGAAGTAAAATTCATTTCATTCCATTTCATATTACAAAATTGTAATTAAACCAAAAAAATGTCACTTTTAAGCGTTCTGGTGGTATTCGCGACTAAATTAATCGTGATTTATTCGCTTTGATTAATTTTTGGCCCCTAGATAGCCCTTTTCAGAGTGCGCGACTAGCCCTTTTTAGAAAGTCGAGGTGGCAACACTGCACATGACAGTTGACAGCTCAGAGCTCACAATCATCTGTTTCAAATTTCAATCATCAATGTCAAAACTCGTCAAAACTCAAAACGCTAAAAGTGTCTATAGTCCTTTTCACCTAGGATGATTCCTGTGACACTTCATCGTGTTCCGAATTACGTATTTTATGTTTAAAAAGTCAAAATAATTTTAGTGCATAATATTTTTATTTTATGGCGGCATTATTACCAAAAATATAAAAATGAAACATCGTAAGCTTATAAATAAAAAACAGTATTGTTTAGTTTAATATAATGAAAAATAACATAAAAAATATAATACCTACCCAATTCGTGTACATGAAATGGATCGTTGAAAAATCATAGAGTTGGAAAATCATATAATCGGCGCCCAACTTGTGATCGTTTGTCAATCGAATCAATCGTCTGTACGAGTGCGTCAGCCTTGTATACAAGTTGCATTTTTATATTGATACTTTACGTGGTATTCTGTTATTGTTACTAATTGTTATTGTTGACTTTTTGTTGCTGTTGTTTGCTAAGTTTCCTTAGTTAATTGTTGGCGAAATGCCGAAAAAACTAATTTTGGTACTTTATTCAAATCGATTTCATTTCCATATAGAATATTATCGATTATCGGAAACAATTGATACGATTTCAGTAACCGACATCTCTATACGTGTCAAAAATCGATGTGTCACAGAAATCATCTTAGGTGGAAAGGACTATAAATAGGTACGATTGCCGTATTATAAACGTAGAAAAACGAGAATTATATTGAGTATTTATAACATTTAAAACGTATTGTATATCTTCTTCAATTGCTACAAGGGTATCATAACATTTTTCAAGTATGAATACTGCGAGTTCCGTATTTTCCGTAAGTATTTCACGATTGTAAAAACTTATTGTACAATGTGCCACATAATAACGTTTTAATTATTTTCTAATTTCTTAGAATCCTGAAAACTTACCTGTGGATAAAGTAACAATATCTGTATCGGATTCTGGCGTAGTACAAAAAATCAAAGCTTTGGTAAGTTACTATAGTATTACAACATAATGCAAAATATTTTTCTAGGAATCCCCGACCATAGAATTGTTAAGTATGAGGAACTTTCGTTATCGCTAAAAGGTTTTGTTCAAACATAGATATATAAAACAGATAGATATTTATTACGATAAAAATACCATATATGGTATTTTTATCGTAACATATTATAATAGTTTGATATATATAATATATATCAAACTATTATAATATGTAATCCCTACTAGGTACTATAAAACTAAATAATTTCATCAAAAACTAATTGTTTAATTTTGTAATACTGTCTCAAATAGTAATATTCTTTCACGGTGAATTAAAACTAACAACTTATAAAGAGATATGCATGGTAAGACATATTTAATTTTATTTTTCTCTGTACAGGATCCATATTGGCTTCAAAAAAGAGATTTAATATTATATGAAAAGCCTCCCACAGGCAGTGGTCTAGTTATTGGAGCCGTTGATGCATGGAGATCAAAAATGGCAATATATTTGGAAAATTTAAAATGGCTCTTGAGCTTAGAGCATCATAAGTAAGTTGTTACTATCAAAATGCAGTTGATCTTAAAAAATATAAATACAGATACAGAAGAATGTAGGCACTGTGTAGTTTTGTATTTTGCATAATTTTGAGTAATTTAACCAATATTTTTGCTTCTTCAAGATGAATTAATATTATGTAATAAGCAGGTATTAAGACATAGATAATAAACATTTGATACAAAGAAAGCAAAATAAAGCCACTATTTACATCTTAAACCCCTTGTAAATAGATAAAACATAAAGAAAAGTCTTATCAGTAGTCGTTCACAGATTCTGGAGTACAGTGCTCTACCACACACAGTGTATGGACTCGTTAATATCGTTCCTACAAGAGGCTAGTCCTCCGTACATCCCTCCTCATGAGTGTAAAGAGGTACAGAGCCTGTATGAAGATATAAGGAGGCTGGTGTTTGTAGTATTTAGTAGATTGGTTACAAATAAGGAAAGTAAGGTAGGTAAAATTTGTTATAGCGTTGAAGTTACATATATTCCAAATGTAAAAATTCGTTCAGTAGTTTTCATGTGAAAGTGTAACAAACATACATCTGTGAATTTTTTCGTATTTTTAAGTATTTGTGTATTTGTTTATAATACATTTGTTTATAAAAACAATGAGGAAATTTAAGTTTATAAAAATCATATGGGCCGTAGTTTTAAGTTATATTAAGACCTTTACCTGTAACTATATTTCAAGGCAAGAGTGAATAGGCTCTATCTAGGCAGGCATGCCCTTTCATAGAGTCATAGACTGCATCAATACTTACCATCAGGTAATGGTGCAGTCAAATGCCTGGCTATTTCTATATAAAAAAATATAAAAACATTTGTTGCATGAAATAAAGAAAAAAAAAATTGTTTTGCAAGTGAAAGAGGCTCTAATTTTTTATTGCTACTCCACTACTATTACTGTAAAAACTTATTTTTCTGTATTTAGGACCATTACTGTATTTAGATCACTTCATCATACTTGATTCTATTTGTTCGTTAAATAGCGTAATAACTTGTTTTTCAGACACATTGGATGACAAAAGAGCACATGGCTAGTTTAATATACGACAACTTTATATTCACAATACCGGTTCTATGGGATATCTGTCTAACATACGGTTCGGACAATAATAGACATGTAGCGAGATTAATAGAATCAGTGTATATGCTACAGCCAAGATATGAGGCTGATACCGCACAAGCTTTAGTATTTGTACATGAGGTAAATATGACGTTCACACTATAATAATTTTGAAGTGAAACTTTAGGCGCATCGAGAGTAAAATTTCAAGGTCGCGTCATGGCAAGACCGTCACGTCATGGCGATGATTTTGGTAACTTTGAATCTTGCCAAAGACGTATCACTTCCGACTTTATTTCATTCTAGATTGAAAATTTTCGTATTAAGAAAGGTGTATTAGCAATATCTATCAAGGTATTGGAGTCAATATTTGTTGAAACTCTACAAAAGTATTAGATGCAGATAAATATACAATTTTATTGCTCGGTTTTGTAAACATAGATAATAAATACACATAGATAAAAAATACACATTGCATAAGTACTTAAATATTCATAAAGAATTTATTGAACTAACAGGTAAAAATTAGACAGTTTCGAACTACCCTAAACTTGTACCAACATTTATTTTTACTAATTTAAAAGTTTCATCTGTTTTCAGGCATTAAAATACATAATCCTGCAAGTAAACAAAGATTATGAGAACGAAGATCCACCGAACTTACCGGAGACATTTCAAATCAGTGATATCAAGAGACCTCCCAGTTCCAAGGGTGTTGAGAAGCTGACATTCTCCATGCTCCAGGATCTGGTGGTCCACCTGCTGGATACAGCCATGACGTTGAGGATATTCGTGGAAGTTTATCCGAAAAGCGCACATATTTTCCGCACTACCAATTTTGTATTAAGGTGAGCGATGATAATCCATACTAATATTATAAATGCGTAAGTAACTCTGTCTGTCTGTTACTCAAACACGCCTTAACTACTGAACCAATTTGCATGAAATTTGGTATAGAGATATTTTGATACCCGAGAAAGGACATAGGCTACTTTTTAGGTTTTACCCCGGAAATCCCACGGGAACGGGAACTATGCGGGTTTTTCTTTGATTGTGTGGGCGAAGCTGCGGGTGGAAAGCTAGTTATTGTATAATATGATGATAAAATATATAAATAATGGAAAAAGGACAGTGTTATAGAGAGAAGGGATGACAGAAAATAACATGAATAATTTCTTTTTAACAAATATTAATGTATGGTCATGCAAACATACACACATATAATAATATAATTTCATCATCTCTTTTGTGTAATATTTCGTGTCTCTTTAAAAGATACCCCGCTTTCAATTTTTAACTCAAAATCCAAGTAGAAATGAATTATGAAAGTATGATTTCTTCATAAATTTCATAACAAAAAGAATATTTTGTATTTTCAGTAACATGTCTTCACTACATAGTATAAAACAAAGTCGCTTTCTCTGTCCCTATGTCCCTTTTATGCTTAAATCTTCAAAACTACGCAACGGATTTTGATGCGATTTTTTTAATAGATAAAGTGATTCAAGAGGAAGGTTTTAGTATATAATTTATTAGGTTTTGACAAAGCGGGCGACGTGGGTGGTAAGCTAGTTTTCAATAAAATCAATCGAGTGTTTTTCTCCTAAGAATAATATGTTTTCAGTATAGTCCAAGTCTACGAGCACGGTATTCCGCACCTTTACGAGAAGTTGGAAGAAGTCGGGGATCCAACTAGTGTTAAATACACAGAAGTCGAGGGCTGGATCGATCTTATCCGGTCGGAACTTATAGATGTGTTCCGAGAAATATTAGCTGTGTATAAAAACGCTATATTTAGTGGCGAGTAAGTTTTTGTGAATTTTTTTTGTTTAGAATTTATCTGCTTTTAGTTTCAATTGGATAAATTGTGTAATTAGTAAGTGTTGTTCTGGAATGTACTACAAACTACTAATTTACACAATAAGAACTTCTGTTTGAGCTAATCTAAACTCTTTGGACGTGAACATACCCATTCACAAAGGTCATTGACAAAAATGTGGCAACGCAGTACTGCCATAAATTAAAATATTGAATTGAATTGATCTTTTGAAGCAAAATAAAAATTATTTCAATATGTTTAACAATTCTTCTGAAAGAAAAAGGGATTCTAACGAATTTTTATTAGAATATCTTTAAAGCTGTTATAGTCACGGACAGCAAGTATAACAGAGAAAAAAATAGTAATCAACAAAAATATTAACTTTTACGTACAGTTATTATTAGTTACTAGCTGTGCTCCGCGGTATCACCCGCAGTGCTCGCTCCTGTTGGTCTTGGCGTGATGATATATAGCCTATAGCCTTCCTCGATAAATGGGCTATCCAACACATAATGAATTTTTCAAATCGTACCAGTAGTTCCCGAGATTAGCGCGTTCAAACAAAAAAACTCTTCAGCTTTATAATATGTATTAGTATAGATTACCACATATTTTTCGCAGAGGCAACATTTTAAACCATGTGGAAGCGTACCTCTCGGTAATGATGGACGCATTAACAGAAAAATTACTTATAAAAGATTACCACTTGTGCCATCCTGTTAACGACGATATTGATATGTTGAGACAGGCGTATCCGGACATGTATCCTTTTTATAAGAAGATAAATCTTTTTTTGGGGAATTTTAATTTATGAAATCAGTTATTTTCTGATAAAACTAAATCAGTATGAAACATTTTGTTGTTACATATTTCATTTTGGTGACTTGTAATTTCGTGTAAACAACACAAATATTTTTTTTTACAACACAATTACTATTCAATATTGACTTTATTTCCCATTGTTAGATGATATGTAGGTAGTTATTTAATTTTATCTATCGCCCTGCAGGCAGGGGCGTGCACAGAGTTTTTGGACAGGGTAGGCAGAAATATTGCAATGATAATAAGTCATAAAAACTAATATTTCATATTGCAGTACTGATATTTGATTGGAGATACATAGTATTTCCGCAAAATAATGGAAAACATATCACGAACATAGGTCATATTATCTATTTAAAAATAATTGTCAAAGTACCTAGGTATGATATCCTAACTAGTATTCTATATTATGTAATTAATGATTAACTTTACCTTTGTGTATTACAAATTCCGGTATAGATCCATTTATAGATCGGCCTTTTTCCTATCACTCTCTGTTTGATAAAAGTTTATTCATAAAACAAAAATAAGAATTTTTCGTTAAATTAGGTAAGTATGCCTTATTATCTTACAAAATACACTGATGATATACATAATCTATTTAGTTACTCTCAAAACACTTCACTTACAAATTGTCGTAGTAAACATTATTAATTTTCTCAAAAAACAAATTTAACCTCAAAGTAAACGTTTGTTATTTCCAAAACAAAACAAACGAATAATGATACTATTTGCAGATGGTCTTTACCGCTACAAAATTGACAATTGTATAAGTACATTATCTGTGACATTATCACACTTCTTAAATTGGTCGCATATTCAACTTCAGTTTCGACTTTCGATGTAGTTCCGAATTCGGTTCGTACCTAATTCGTATATCTTCGTAAAAAGACACTGCCTACCTTGTGTGTTTGTGTGCGTGGTTTTATTACATCAGTGTGCCGTGTTTATAGGCACGCACACATATAAAATATGCGTAGACACGCAGAGCACACATATAAAAACTTAGACACGGATAGTTTGTGTCTTTGCCGTCCCGTGACGTACTGGGTTCTGTGGCGGCGCTAGTGCAGCGCATGAATAGTGACTTGAGCCGAGCCGGTGTTATAGAAATTAGATAATAATGCTACCAAAATACCGATAGATGGATCTAAAATATATTTGAAATATATTTTTATTTCATAACTACATTGCGCAATTAATAAAATTTAATGACGCTGTGAATTTCATTTATGCATATTAAATATTGATCAGAGTTTGGTAAATGGTAGGGTAGGCAGTGTCTTTATGTCTTTATGGAATGCACGCCACTGCCTGCAGGTAGTATTTTTTGCACCTTTTACATTAGTGCTTATAATAATATTTATAACAACCTCATGAATTTCATCTTCTATCTTTGACTAATCTTTCTTAAAAATAAAAATCAGTGACTCAGTAAAAACCGACTTCATTCTGCAAGCAATATACTCGAATTTGGACGAACCCATACCAGAATCAGACCATAGACAAACAAATCACAACAACATGAACGGCCATGTTGAAAGCATAGACAATAGAGCGGGGCCGTCCACAGATAATGAAATACCGAAGAATATTCGAGAACAGTCGTTAATTAGTGAAGTTAAGGATATATTGCCGCATTTAGGAGATGGTTTTGTATTAAAGTGCTTGGAATATTATGATTTCCAAGTGGACAGGGTTGTTAATAGCATATTGGAAGACACATTGGCGGATTCTTTAAGAAGTAAGTGATATATTCCTTTTCCGTTGCACTGGTGGTTATTCTTTAATTATAACAAGAATTCCTGAGTTAAGACTGAGATATTTTTTTTAAACTTGAACTCATACATTTACTTATTCATATAAAGCGTTTAAATAATAAAATACATAATTTAATATTCATGTAGGGTTTGGAAAACAGTTTCTACAGAGACATTTATGAATGGTCTAGCATAGCACCCTTTGAAACTTTTGCTTTAATTATTTTCTCCTATCTACCTCGCTTATAAGATAACTGTGTTGTAGTTTCAGCATTACATACAGACAAACATAGAACATCCTCCTTTTTGAAAGTTCATTAAAAAAAAAAGACGGGTTGCACTCCGGGAGTGCCGGCAGAAGTGAAAACTTGATTATTAACGTTCAGCATGTTTGATATTTTGGAATGGTATCCGTCTTACGCATGGAATATAAGGGCAAAAAAAAAAACATCCGTCTTACGCTTTTTCGATCAGGCCACGTGTCCTGACGCGAGTTTAAGATTTTATACCCAACGCCGCTAAAGAAGTTTTCACTTCAATATTATGATGATTTTCAGAACTGGACAGAGACCTGCCCATAATACCAGAAGACCCAGTAGACCGGAAATTCCTGGAAACCGGAGTGGAAAGGCTGAACGTCTTTGATGGAGACCAGTTCGACATCATGACAAGAGACGATGTGGACTTGACCAAGATTCATGTCGGCAAAAAGAAGTCGAAATATAAGGATTTGAAGGATATGCTTAATGATAAGACGGAGATTAAGAATAGAGTGGATATTTATAGTAAATATAAGTGAGTATTAGTTTTTACAAATGTTAATGGTTGATAGACAACACTCGGTTTAAATGATGAATTGGGTGCGTTGAGAGTAAAATTTCAAGGTCGTGACATGGCAATACCGTCACGACATGGTAATACCGTCATGGAGTAAGGCGACGATTAATATTCCTACACCTATGAAAAATCACGACACGTTTACATTTGTATATTTATTACATACTAGCGGTCCGCCCCGGCTTCGCCCGTGGTACCTACATGTTTAAACTATCCTATCTCTCAAGTTGGATCGAACTGCACATGGTGTGCGAATTTTATTATAATCGGTTAAGTGGTTTAAGAGTCCATTGAGGACAAACATTGTGACACGAGATTTATATATATTAAGATTTTTATATTTGTAGATTGTCTCGTGGATTAAATGTTTTTTTTTTCTTTTTACATTAAATTATATTTTATTTCCTAGTCTGGTGTGCGATGAAGAAGCGTTATATTCAGATGAATACGACGACACATACGATTCGGATGGAGTCGCTCCGGCCACCGATATGGCGGAGGATAACAGACGACCGTTTGTTACCCCACGAGCTTTGCTTAATTCTAGGAGGAATGATGAGGTAATCATTTGATACAATATGAAAATTTTAAATTTAAATTCCATATAAAACTATACGAGGCGAGGGTCTGTTTGTCCGTCTTATGTCGTTAATGTTTTTGTGCGTAGTTAAGTTCGCGATCGAAACCCCGGCGTTTGCCATTATTTCTTACGTTTTTATGTAAAAATACTGAATTTGATTAAAAAAATTGACAAAAAATTTTGGTAAAATTTAGTTAACGGAAAACTAATTACAACAATTTGCTTCGAAAAGTATCTACGTGACAATTGCGACTAATTATTATTTAACAATTTTTCCTAATTGATAATAAACAAAATACTTAAGTAAATTGAATGTTATACTCATTCATTATATTTTATGGTAACACCAGGCATCAGAAGAATCGGAGAGTGAAGAAGACGCAACAATTTCTAGCCAAGAGAAGAGCGAAAGAGATAGAAGGAACTTCTGCGTCAATCCGGAGGAGGTGCGAGCGAGACGGGAAGCCAATATGGCGGCTAGGGGACGGAGAAATAAACCAACAGCACCACCTAGGTAATATAGACTTTATTATTTGTTATAGGACATTTTTTAGTATTGAATATTTTTCAAATTATAGGTAGCAAATTAAATGACGAATTAACAATTTACAAATAAAAAACATCTAAAATTTTCTGTGAATAAGTATAAAAAATGTACGAGAAATTTAGGTACAGAGAAAGTATAAAAAATAATAGTTACTTCTATTGATGAAATATAATATAGATGAGTACTTTTGATTTATTCACAACATCCAAATGTATAAAATAATCAAACCAGTCTGAAGATTTTAGTCTTATTATTACTAAAACAATTTAAGGACCGCTGACGTCATCGGTGCGTCAAAAGGCCAGGGACAGAACAAGGATGTACTGAACAACAGGAACAGGAAGGAACAGCACAAATCTTCCCGCGCGAATCACAACCGACGCCAGGGGGCGCAGTGGAAGAGGAGCCAGGGGATGATGCCATCATAGGGGATGTTATTATTAAAAAAAAAAATAAAAATATCTTTATTTCACAACCACAATTACAAAATATACAAAAACGATGGTTATATATGTTATGATATATATTATATATTATGATAATAAATATTAATCATCATAAACATCACTGCCACCAACTTCATCATCCTCAAACTCAAACATTTATTTATTCAATTATTTTTAACTCAAGCCTCAGCCTCAGCCTCATTCATCCTTCATCATATACACGATCAATATTATCATGAAGGTGTTTCAAAAAACATATTTATATTTCCTTGCTGACTTTATTTTCTATATTCATAATACATGTCAATTTTTATTGAGCACCACCAATGTAACCCCACAATCATTATAATCACCACTAGAGTGCGTTTCACGAAAGAGTTCCCCTGCCGTTATGTTGGCTTATCTGACTGTCAAAAACGAAAATATTTTTTTTTAATCAAAAATGACAGA
>CAJQZN010042362.1:80061-108658 GCA_907164685.1 Colias eurytheme | reverse complement strand
AAATTATAATACGGAGTGCAACGGTACACGGTTGCGCGCGCGGCGGACGATCAATATATCTCTATAACCTTTAAGACAATATAATTTTGTATTAAATAGAGTTCTTGTAGTTATTAAAAAATTGTGATTAAATGTACACGAATTAATGTAAATAAATAGATATTGATTTCTTGAAAAAACATTATCTACATTTAACATGATAACCTTCCTTCTCCTTGATTAAACTTTGTTAAAATTGTTAGATATTATGACTACACACACACAAAAAGTGGGTTTTAAATTCGGCATAAATCAATAAAAAAAAATTGTACTATTTTTATTTTTTATTATCACTTTGAATATTCTTATTAGTTTCTTCTATGATGTAAAATTTTCGTTGTTTAATTTTAATACGAGCTAAATTACATATGTAAAATGAAAAATGTTTGTAAAGATATTGTGAAATAATCATTTTATTCTTGCATACATCTTTGATGTTGATTCTGTTACAGTTTACTTAATAAATTATGTGATATCTGTGTGAAATTGCTGCATATAAAGTGTCCAAACTCGAGTTAGCTTAATTGATACAACATTGATGACTCATTTAATTCATAAGTAGTAGAATAATGAATAAATTATACAATACATATAGGGCTAACTAAACAGTTTTACTTGATAACGCTGCGGTATAAAACCATTGAGCGCACGAATGTTTGACCATTCGCCAAATGTCGGTTTGAAATACGCGCCGTCGCCGACAATTTGCTCGCTCTGAAGGAAAGAGAGGTCAACCTTTCTCTCTCTATCACCCTCACCTCGCCAATACTTTTGTTTCATTTTCTTCAGTCGACTTGCGACGCTTTACCGTAGTGGTTGTGATATTTTTTCCTGTGGAAGATTTTTCTGTACATTTTATTAAATAAAAACTCCCTACATTACAAAACCTCGCCATGGCTGAAACTGAAATAATATCTAATAGTGATAATAATGAGCAGTTCTTCGAGGGTGTCGAAAAGTTAATTGAAATATGGTTTACACCGGTTAAGCATGCGGACTTAAGAAAAATTACACGGTAAATATACAATTTTAAATTATTAAGAAATAAGAATTAAAACGTCTTTTAATTTATTACCAATTAGAATATTGCAACGGAGAGGTTACCGGCGTTTTATTGAAATAACCTAAACTTAATTAAGTTACGTAAATAAAATTAAATAATTGTAGGTACAAAGAAACAAATTAAGGCTCCAGTTTTATAGGACAATCATAATTTGATTCTTTTTTGTTAATTCAAGGTTACAGATAGTCCTAACTCCTATGTTTTTGCTTGGGAAGGTTCTAGAATCAGCTGTTTCAGTAAGACGCCGGTAAATTTCAGAAATTTGATTGATTGTTTCAATGAAGCGCGTGATTTGACTTTACGAATGATCTAAAATGCGTTTGACATTTATTTGAATTTTATTATAATACGTTCGTTTTTTTTAATATTTAAGTACCTCCTAAAATTTTTTCATATCATAGCAGTTTTCTTATTAGATTTATCACATATCAATATTTTAATTATTAATTGAATTTTTTAGTTAGGTATTTGTAGTAGCAACTTACAAGAGCTACTCAAACGCTTGATGAAGATTAGTATTTTAGTACTTACCTACATAGTTGATTTTTTAACTTGAGAATTATTGTAAGTACATCTTCTTATATATAAAATTCTCGTGTCACAATGTTAGTCTGCATACTCCTCCGAAACGGGTGGACTGATTCTCATGAAATTTTCTGTGCATATCGGGTAAGTCTGAGAATCGGCCAACATCTATTTTTCATATGTACCACGGGCGAAGCCGGGGCGGACCGCTAGTAATTGTATAAATTTTCAAAGATGACAGGTCATATCTTTAAATAATTTCCAAGAATTAAAACTGGTTCATAATGACAGGGTAGAAAAACTTTCCAATCCTGTTTCCCAAACTTATAACGGGTTTCAGATCTTGAGGAACCTGCATTGTCTTGAGTTTTTGTACAAAACTTACTTTTTAAGTGAATGTTCCTTAATAAATATTTGGAAATAAATCATTAAAGTTTTTTGGATAAGTTACAGTAGGTATTGATGTTTTAAAATATTTATGTATAAAATGCTCATTATTGGGAAACAGGATTGAAAAGTTTTTCTACCCTGTCATTATGAACCAGTTTTATTTGTTGGAAATTATTTAAAGTTATGACCTGTCATCTTTGAAAATGCACTTACAATAATTCTCAAGTTAAAATATTAAATAGGTAGGTAAGTACTTAGCTTAGAGCCAGCGCGCACGAGCAACTTTGTCTCCGCAACTTTTTTGTCTCTCCCATCAATTTGTATGGGGAGTTACGTCGCTACGTGCGCGCAATTTCATACTAGCCCATGGGTGGAGAGACAAAATAGTTGCGGAGACAAAGTTGCTCGTGCGCGCTAGCTCTTAGCTATAATAATAAGACATTGTACATGTTTGTTTCTCATTTATGTCTAAGTTTTATTTCTGTTTGTGTTTAGTTAATACAGGATTTTTAGTGATTTCTATTGCAATGTTGCTACCCTATAAAATATACAATTCTAATTGGACACTCAATAACTTAATGTTTTATTTTAATTTTTATTTAGTGATCAAATTAGATTCCCATAAAAATTATTAAGGATTTGTTTATTTGCAATGCTTGACTATACACACAATCATGACAGCATATCTTATATATAAAATTCTCGTGTCACAATGTTAGTCTGCATACTCCTCCGAAACGGGTGGACCGATTCTCATGAAATTTTCTGTGCATATCGGGTAAGTCTGAGAATCGGCCCACATCTATTTTTCATATGTACCACGGGGGAAGCCGGGGCGGACCGCTAGTAATACATAGTAAAATAAGATAAGTCCATATGCTTAATAATTGTAAATATTCTAAAACTGTTATTTTGTCCGCAGCCAACAATGGGAGAATGTATTGAAGATAGTGCGGTGTGAGATCATCTCTTTCACCCAGAGTGAGCAAGTTGACGCTTATGTACTTAGGTAAGTTCATTAGTACATTATTACATTTTACTTATATACAGTGTTCCGTAATTCTCATATTTATAATAGCACACTTTACTTATATTATATAGAGTGTTCCAAAATTCTATTCATAAAAAAGATTTAAAACATTGTTAAAAAATCTTGATAAGAACAATTAACAGTTGAGGAAGACAAAAAAGGTTTTACATTACAATTGTAATTTAAGATTAATAGATCATTTTTAGAATTGCAACATAATATTGCATAATAA
This sequence comes from Colias eurytheme, assembly GCA_907164685.1. Taxonomy (NCBI): domain Eukaryota; kingdom Metazoa; phylum Arthropoda; class Insecta; order Lepidoptera; family Pieridae; genus Colias; species Colias eurytheme. Next base: position 105,379 of record CAJQZN010042362.1, on the reverse strand, counting down.
TGGTCTATGAAATAAAACCAATACAATAATATTATACAATTTTATCCATTGCACTCAATTGTGTAAGCATTCTTGAATGATTACATAGTAATGCAGTATGTTTGAATATAAGAAACTAGCTGTGCTCCGCGGTTTTACCCGCAGTGCTCCGCTCCAGTCTTCAGCTTTATAATAGTAGTATAGATTTATTAAGATTATTTTTCCGACCCAAATATCGACCAATAGAATTGCACCATTCGACGTCACGTGGTACAACCTACATGGTATTATACTGATAATTTTTTGAAAATTTTCTCTGGTCCTTGACGTCAAACTGACAGGTTCAATTCAATTGTGAAATTATTGGCCGATATTTGGGACGGAAAAATAATCTCCCGAATTATTACCACATTTTATAAATTTTCACTTATAATAAATACCACAAGAGCTTCAAAATTATCTGGCATTTCCCTCAAGGTTCCCTGCAAACAAATAAAGTCGTCAAGTTTTTCAGGAAAAATCACTCGCGCTTCGCGCTCGTCATTTTTTAACCTTGACTAAAAACTTGACTCCTTCATTTGTTTGCAACGAACCTATCGGAAAATACCCGATAATTTTGAAGCTCTTGTGGTATTATAAGTGAAAATTTATAAAAAAAAAATTAGGACTAAAGAACGATTGTAGTTTAAGTACATACAAGTAAAGCCAGAGTTTATCGCTTAAACCGTAAAGAATTAGACGTCATTGTCTACATTAAAATCCGTGCAACATTGATAATTTTACGAGTGTGTGTCTCAATTACTCATGAACGTAGCGCGTGATATATTCGCTGATAACCGCTGCCCTGAGGTCTATGAATTATTATCGAAATTCGTACAATTTATCAGTCATGTGGGTACTTATTTAAATTTGTTTCTAAAATTAACTTAATTGATAAACCTAGTGTAAACATTGACTTGAATGCAGCCAATAAATTAACGATTTTAATTAGGCGATGCGATGGTACAATCTGTTCATAGTAAACCGCTCATTATTGAGATGTTTGACGAAATTTTTCGTACTCAAATGGGTAATTCGATGGATGATATAACTATTGGTGTGATAACTCAGTTGTGCTCTGTAAGTAATAATTAAGATAAGATAAGATCCGTGCATTCATGTTTTAATTACCCAGATGTATTTTGAGGCATCGTTAGGTGTTAATACCTTTATGTATTGACAAAAGCTAAAACTCGCGAAATTTAACTCGTTTATTCTTAACTAGCTTCCGCCCGCGGCTTCGCCCGCGTAGTGTTTTCATAAAAGGTAGCCTATGTTCTTTCTCAGGGTCTAAAGATTGTCTACAGAGCCTGTGGTCTATGTCAAATTTCATTAAAATCGGTTGAGAGGTTTAAGCGGGAAAGCGTAACAGACAGACAGACAGACAGAGTTACTTTCGCATTTATAATATTAGTAGGGATTAGTAGGGATATTAGTAGGGAAGTAGGGATATTGTCTAAACATAGAACATCTATAGGTGAAACACGTTTATGAATTTTCAATAACGGGTGTACAAAATCAATAAGAGCACCTTTTACAGTGAAGTGCATAGCCAGGTCGGAGTGCCCAGGATTATTTTCCACTGGAAATAGTGAAAACCGAGCAATAAGGTCTATATTTGAATGGTGTGTTACGGAAAATCAATGAATGTAACAAGACTCTGAGATACGCACGCCTGCTTTTGCAGTGGAGATTTATATGTAACTCCTTTATATACAAAATGTCGGACCTTTTACGAGTATATATTTCTATATTATTGACTAGGGGCTTGCCCCGGCTTCGCTCGGGTTGACCTGGGATAAAAGAATAGCCTTTGTCGCTTCTGTTATGTGAAAGTCTAGTCAACAGTGTAGCTTTCTGTTAGGGAAATAATTTTCAAGATCGGAACCGTACTTCCGAACACGAAAATCACAAAAATGCTTAACTACCACCTCTACCTTTATTTAAGATACTATATTTTATTATTTAAGTAATTAATTTATTTAATTTTATTTAAGAAATTTTAGAACTTCTCCTTCTTCAATTATTAGGCTTTGAGATAGATAAAAGTACTTTACTGACCAATACTGTACCTACCTTACTGACCAATACTGTACCTACGCAGCATTAATTTTGCGTCTTCCTGAATATTGGAAATAGTTTGACTGAAAATAACGAAATTTTCCTTAGGTAATTTTTCGAGTAACATTTAAAAGAAATAAATAAGTATAGACCAACGTTTTATACCTTGTATATCCTCTAAAGATATTAGACTACCTGTTACATAACGCATCCGGTATTATATTACATGTATATGTAGGTACAGACAAATAAACGAAACGTGTCTTTTACTAATCAGCTTTATTTGTGTTTACATAATGTCAGGAAGACACATGTGTACACATTTTTTTATGATTGTACTATGTATCTATTGACGTTCAGCATTTTTTAATCTGTTAAAAAGAATATGTATAAAACTTTGCAATTTACTATAGCTGTTGCCCGCAGCTTCGCCCATGTGGTCAAAATAAATTTTCGTGATACAAACTTTCATCCCCTTAGGGTAGAATTTATCAAAATCCTTTTTTAGCGGATGCCTACATCATAGAGGCTATCTGCTTGCCAAGTTTCAGCTCAATTGATCCAGTAGTTTAGGCTGTGCGTTGATGGATGAGTCAGTCAGCCACAATTGCGTTTCATAATTATACATATTGTACCTATAAGAGAAAGGTTAATGAGTAAGTTACCTACAAGAAAATTTATCAATTGATATAATTTTGCCACAATCATATTATTATGATACAACAAAATGGAGCTATATTAATTATATTATTATTCATTTAAAAATAAATAATCTTTTCCGTTGCGTGATAATACATACGTGTATCTAGTGTTTCTTTGTTTATTAAAGAGATAATGATAAAACACAAAAACCGCATAACTGAAAATCTTATTGTCTTCTGGTAACATTGTTTTTTAGGTAAATTACATTTTTCTTTTCAGTCCAACGTTCTTGTTACATTGCAACATATTCACATATTACAATATACATTATTACGAAATTGTATTTCGCCTTGAAAACCTGTATAATACTCGGGTGACCGTGAATCAGATCACACTGTATGTGCCAATCTCAAATCAGCTGTGCAGTTTTTTTGTTACAGCTACAGTCTGCTGTGTGGTTTATACGGGTTTTTTATCGTCTGCAGGAACTATTTGAATGAATTATTGAACCAGTCATTTAAAATAAAAAAATAAATAAAAATCGTTTATTTGTTTCAAAACACAGTGTACAATCATTTTAGAATACACTATTTAAAATATAGGTTCTATTAATAACTTGATAATAAATAAATATCTTTTTGACATTTTTGTAAGAGTTAAAATAAATAAACATACATAGGTATTCTAGAATTTAAACTCTTCCTCCGAAGAGCTCGCGTACATTGTACAAGATAAGAACATCCTGAAAGACGAGATTTTCAGGTTATCATTCATCATTTACTACGGTTTTATTTTATCCGTAGTTCAAAACAATGTTAAATTGATATAAAGATGCCGATAGCAAGGGGTAATCCAGAAGTCAAGTGATATATTTTGAGATAACCCTTTTCAGATACTGTTCGAATTCTATATAATATGGTCTTTGTGACCCACGATTTTAATTTAACCTTCATATATAGATATGACTAGACATCGGATTATATGCATTTGCATATTTGCATATGCAAATGCATAAAACTCGCTAATTACGGCGTTAGTGCATATTTTAGCCTTTTTCCCCAATAGTGCATATTTCGTTAAGTAGCGGGAGTTTTGATTGGTCGACTAACCTTTATTAGCCAATCAGAACGCTCAGTGAGTAAACAAACCCTATTTTGGCATGGTAAAATGGCGAAAAATTACAAAATGGGCTCCATTTTAAGTAAATTTTGAGCTATTCAAAATAGGGCTAGATTACCCTAAAACTTAAAACATGGGTTGAATTCCAAAAAAGGGCTAGATTTAGCCCGGAACGGTCTAAGGTGGCAACCACTGGGCTCGCGGGTGACAAACGTCACAAATTTGCGCTCGAAAATTAGGTAAAAATGCCTAATTGTATATTGGCACAAAAACTATACTAAATTTCATGAAAATTTCACTGTATTTGTACAATCTTTGATTTAAATATATAAAATAATAAAGGTTTTTTGATTTTGTATTGTGCATATTTTAGGCATATCAGTCGTTTTTAGTGCTTATTTCGGCCTTTTTTAGTGCATATTTGCATGCATATTTTGGCATTTTGTTAGTGCATATAATCCGATGTCTAGATATGACTAACCATTAATTTACGTCTAATTATTATGTAATAACTAGTTATTGTGTCGATTTTTACCGTTTAAATATTGGTTTAAATATGATGTAAAATGTGTTTTCCTTGTCCAAGTGTTACCGTATTTTTTCATGTCTAAAATGCTTTAATGAGTAGAGATTCTCTTCAAATCTGTTCTAGAAAAGGAAAATTTTAGGAAAAAAAAAAATATTTTTTGTTGTCAGAACTGGCGGAAGCTTTTTATATTTTGTAGCCAATTTTTCGTCGACTGTAAAATTGTATGATGTTTGATTCTCGATGTTTTGTCAGAGAGCATTGAAGGCTGAAGCACTTGAAAATAATGGTTTCCTCTTCATTGGATGCATTGTTCAAAAATTTAAATATTGTATGAAATATGAAACTCTTGTGAATGTGATTGATCGGTCTGTTTCCGAAGTTACTCATTGATATAATTATTATGAATTAGTAATTACTCATACCTACATTTAAATACATATATGTTGTTTACAAACAAATCTCTGATATTCTCAACCAATTATGAGAAATTATCTAGTTTAAGGAAAATGTCTGGCTTGTAAAAAATATTTAAAATTGGCCAATCATCTTACCTCTTACTCTTCCATTGATTCCTATTATGTAATTGTATCAAAAGTCTATATATCTTTTAATTGGTAACTTTTCACTCGATCTTGTAGTCAATGACATAACGACCCTTGAGCTTGACTAATTGTTTTACTACTTTTAATTTAAGGATACGCATGGATATTCTTCATGCGCGTTTTCCAGTTTTATCTTTACAGCTTTACTACAGTTTCATCATTACTTCGATAAATTGTAGATAGTAAACTTTGTTCGTCCACGCGCCGAATGGTCATCGGTACTGATTGAAAGGTTATTAGGTTATCAATTATCACTTACTACTACGAGCTGTTGCCATGCCACAAAATAAGGGTCAATGATAAGTGGCACCTTGATACGCCAATTTTGCAGATAACTTGGTATCCTATTTAATTGGAATCAAGGACGAGATTATCTGATTTGGCAATGACGAGCAATTTAATTTTGTAGTTCCTAGTTACATATAGTCTGTTTTCATATCATGAGTTTTATAGATATTATCTATATCAAGCCAAATGGTTGATGGCATTCTTAAAATAAATGAAAATAAGCTTCCTCATTTATTGCATGAGAATGCGACTGATTCAAAGAATTTCATTAAATAGCGTAAGATGTTTATAGGAATCGCGATAAAAATTGGCAAAAATAAAGTGCCGTAAGCAGGTCAATAACCAGACAATTCCTCTGTCTAGATTGAACAATTGGGACTTAATTTTATCAGAGCAATTGGCTGCTGAATTTTTTCTATTGCTTGTATAGGTTCTTGATTATGGGGTTTGAATATACTAGGTACCTATAGATATTTATTGTCCACTCGTTACGCCTATTTACTTCGATTTAATTGTTGGTAATCTCTGATATTTTTTCTAATTTTTACCATTTACGGAATTTAAATAAATAATTTGTGTCATTAAATATACCTCACAATCTAAACACAAGATATTTTTCCCATTTGAGAGCAACAATTTGCACAGCCATAAAATTGTTCTAAAGCGGTTCGTCGCGAATTTAAATAAGATAAATAGAATCTAATTCCAGTAACAAGGTCGCTGCAGTGTTTACCAACGTGACGGATCTGTGACGTGACACGGCTACGGCATCTTGCCATTTGCCAGTGTTAGTGGAAAGTTAGTTTTCCACGATTGGGTGCTAAATGTTCCGTTTTAAGTGAGGAAGGATGGTTTTGATAGTTGAGGAAATTATTTTTCGGAAGTGTATCAATTTATGGAACTATTTTAAAAATGGCTTATGAGTTATGACCCACGTGGATATTGATAGATTTCTTTCTTCCCGAATGTGCATTGACTATCAGAATTAAGTAGACCAGAAAATGTTCCATAAACTGCGAGAGGAACAGAATTTCGATAAGATTATTTCCACTATCTGATAACTGTCGTACTTAAAAATGCATCCAACAAACTTTGTACGTATGACCTAAATATTGCCCGATAGCACAATGATCCATAGTTTCCTTACGACACCTATCCTGTTAATTTTACACCAAAACCGTATTTAGGTGAATGACTTTCATGTTAAACGATGAAATGACCACAATAACTGTTAGAAAAGATATCGTCAAGTACAAGAACTTGACGCATTTATAAACAGTGAGATCAATGCGCCAGTTCTAGTAAACAACGGTCAAGTTAACACGAGCTAGACGCTCAAGCCGGCACGTGGTCGCTATTTTGTATCGATAAGACGGCAGTGGCGCAGACACGTGTGCTAGTGCATGTGTAGGATGGGATATAGTTGATTGACCATGAAGGTAAGGAGATTTGAAATATGGTAAGGAATAATAACGATCAGGAGTCCAAGGTATTGTTTTGAGATACCTAACATGTTAGGAATAATGAAGATCAGGAGGCCCCGTATTCGTATCAGGATTCGAGGAAAAAATGTCAATCAGGTGTCCCAGTAATCTAGGGATTTGTAAAAAATAAATGTAGAAATGCAACGGTGATATCAAAATTAGGTAGGTAAAGGAAGTGAGGAGAAATGCGAATAGTGTCCTTTGAATTGAAATAATGATAGCATTATGAACCATTAAAGAATTCGGAGAAGATATTCATGTATCCAGGGCCTTTCACCAATTATGTTTTAAGACAAGCCAATAATTAACAAATAAATAATTGTTATCACCCCGATGAGAGGCTGAAACTTGAACAGCTTATCTAAGGCTGCAAGAGAGTTCTCAAGTACTAGTTCAAGAGTATGAATGAATAGATGCTTGATTGATGAAAAAGTATTAAAGTTAAAAATACTGAATGAAGCCACATTTAGCGTCCGCTCGTCTACGTCACCGTTCGTCGCAGTACCTATAACTTTGGCTTCAACGCAGTCAATATTATTGTTTGGCTTTACGAGCTAGATATTTATTAATTATAACGACTTTTATTCAAGATATAATGATAAGTCTTACAATATTTTTTGAACGCCTCATAAGCGAAGCGTTGAGGTGGATACTACTGTCACTTCGCGCAAAAAATCTGATTTTTCAAACTTAAAATGTCTTTATGTATCATACATTGCACTTGTAAGATAATACATACACACACATATTAAGAAAAAACACTATTTTTAACATTCATGATATTTTTGATGTCATTTTTGTTATTTAAACTAGTTAAAAAACAGTTTAAAAAAGTTCTGTCTTGGACGTCCGTGTGTCTGTATGTGCGGAGGATTTTCTTGTTAACACGATAGCGACCGAAATACTTTACTAATCGAGTCTTTTTTTTTTCTCTTACGCTTGAGTATGCTCAGGAATAGAACCCTTTCATTTTTCAGGGTCTGATTCGATGTGGTTTAATTGTTATTAAATAAACAAAAATAATTATAAATAAATAATTATTAAAAAAAATATATGAGGCGTGCACTTTTGGATTTTCCAAATTATTTAATGTTTATTGTTTGGTTTCGTAGTATCGATTGTTGTAATAGTACAATCAAAGTTCTTACTAGATGTTTTAATTTGATTGAACTCTGAAATAGATAAAATTCAATGTAAAAATTACATAATAATTTAGATAAAGACAGTTACGTCATCAACATCATTATCTTTTTCTAGAATTTTTTCTCAAAGTCGTCTTATCGCGTTTTTTAACAATTTTAATTTTTTATCTTCAAATGGGAGATCGTTCAACTTAACCCACATTTTATCATAATGTTCTAGAACAAAGTTTGCAACGAATATGACGTAATAGTTTTTAAGATGCGTCAAGTTTGGAAGGCACAAAAAGGAGTAAAGAACCATGTTATTAAGAAAACCCATCAGAGTATTCGATTTTCATTGCTTCATTACACGGAAATAGAAGAACACATAAAATGACGAATAAAATAATTTATTACACGTTACATAAGCATATTCATATATGTAATATGTAATCGTAAGTACTCAGTACTGACGTCACAGTACTCAATTTATCCCACGAATTACACACAGCTACAACCAAAACAACAATTTACGTAGAATACAGAAAAACGCTTGGCACAGATTACATTTATTTTTGGAGCTGCTTTTTTATGCATTTATACTTAATAGTTTTTGTGCTTTTAATAAATTCGTGATGCAGCGCAGTGACTTTCATCTTACCTCATATTCTGTTCAGATATTTTATGTAAAAAAATTATAGGAATAGGTACTCAATCCTATCCAATGTGTTTCTTATTTTCACCAATTCTTCGGAAACGAGTTAACTATTTCTCTGGTCTTTATATAGGTAGGTTTGAGACTTTAAAATCAAACTTTAGTCCTTTAAACTAAAAAGACACTTAAGAAAAATCTCCAAGTTTATTTGCTTGATCTGAGTACAGTAGTACTAGACCTCATCCTCAACGACGTATTCTGTAAAAACAATTGACGCAAACGTTTTGCAAAGAACACATTGGCCATAAAGTACACTCAACGTCATTTATCATTGCACTAAATTGGACGTAATAAATGTACAGTCGCGCAGTACCGCAGCTGCTGTACACACGATGATGTAGCAGGTACCACGCTATTTATGTTCCCTGGAAGATGTTCAAGCGCGTAATGCATTATATAATTATGACGAGGAACACGTCAGCCGATCGGTCAATGATAAAGGGTCGTTGATCTTGTTTACGCGACTGTACGAAATGATGAATGACTGGACTGAACTCGCCTTCAGCTCTGAGGTATCTAGGGGTCAGGTGTCTAGTTATCATGTAAAAAGTACTGAGATGTGAAATTGTTTCGTCTGAGTGCAGTAGCCTCTTGAATAGTGGAGAGCACGTGTACAGTACAGCTGCGTCCAAGATTTACGTCTCTTAGGCTTTGAGGCGACTTGTGTATTGACTATACTTTCACACTTATTACAAAGTTGTATAATGAATTAAAGTTTTGGATGAGAAGATAAATTGCCGCAATATGAGAAAAAAGCTTTGAATTTTAATTTTTTACCTGCTTAAACCAGCACTATGAAATAAAGTGTTTTTAGGCTAATAAATAAACCCTAATTGAAGTTTGTGGTGGGTCGCCATGATACATCGCAAACCCTATTTAACTAGTAAAATTTATTAACTATTATGTTAAATTCTAGCCAATACCACAAATACATTGTTAAAACACGACATAAGCATTAACATTGTAATGGTAACAATTTGTAACATTTCATGAACTGGCAACCCTCACAAATTGCGTAGTCCCAAACTTCGCGTCTAAAAATAAACCTCTCCAGGCCCGTCAGCGAAATTCTGTATTCGAGAATGGGCACCATCGTCTCGACGATTTCAACCCTGCGGCTAAGTAGCTAGGGTAAGGTCAAGGTGGAGTGCGCGCATGCGCGGAGGACGACCACAATGGTCTGGATTTATGTGGTATAGGACTTTGTAGATATACGAAACTGCGAAATAGACACGTCTCACTCACGTGCCTCGTGTTCACGAATAGAAAGTTTTATGTAGATGGAAGATAGGTTGGTTGGAACAAAATAGGTGCGAAATTGCGCCATGTGTGTTCCATATTTATCTGGCTTAATCATTGAGATTTTGTTTAAAAAGCACATCCTAAAAAATTATTGCGAAATCGTTATGGCTTAGACTTTTGTCGTCCTTAACATCGTGTTCTTAAATACATAATCTAGTAGGGACAGCATTATAACCAAATTTTCAAAATTAAACCCTTATATAGGCTTTGCCACTAAAACATTGCCCATACTCTAATAACTCCAATACGAAATTCAATTGGAATTCGTACAATACCCTCAATTAACATAATTTCTATCGAAGCAAAACTGACTAGACACATCGGCTACGAAATAATCGTGTAACTCGTGCCTTGAAATTCACACCTTTTCCGTAGCTCAGCTCTGCCAAGGTGAATGAGTTCGCAACGAGAATTTCGCTTCGTTATAGGATTTGTTGAAAGTTAGGACCGTTCTGCTAAAAAATATCGCCCACCGCTCGTTCCGTCTCCGCCCGAATTGGCCTAAGATTAAAATAAAAATATAGCCTGTATCACTCAGTTTTCTGCTGGTGTAATATTTGAAATCGGTTCAATATATTTTGAGCAAAACGATCAAACCTTACTTTATAAAATATTGGTAATAGATGGTGGAAATTCGACTTCATTATACTTCTCTCCGTCGTATCACCACACCGCACATTTTGCCATCGAAACATACGTTTGACCAATCAATTGTAATACCAAACAATATATTACATCGTCGTGATATGTGGAAGAAGCACTCTTTAATATGTTGGACTTGGAGAAGACAATCTAGAGTATTAATATAGAGTTTTTTTTGATAATAACCAAGATTCATAAAAAAGGAAAACGTGAAATGCCTGCATTACCAAGGCTTCGTCAATTTATGGACTGTAGGTACGAGATTAGGTAATCTATGATGTAACGTCATTATTGGCTATTTAATAGAATTGCCAATACAATGTAATGGGTTCAAGCCTTAAAACACTCATACATCAGAATACTTAAATAGATTAAAAGAGACAAGAGATTGAAATTGGTCACCCTGTCTTTTAAAGTTCCAGCAATACCTTTTTCTATGAGTCAAAGTTAATTTATGTATTAAATTTATATAAGAAACTAATTAACTTTGAAGCGGTATATATTTTTGTATGCTAAAAGATGTGCTAACGCTAAGTAGAATATATTAAACTGAACATACTTGCAGACACGAACCGACACAGCCAAAAGAAACCGAATCAAATTCAATAGAAGCATTCGAATAGCCAACCTTGAAGCGTTTAACAGCCGAGGTCATTGATGTTTGGAATCTATTATCTGGGTGATTTTTTCGCCGCATGTTTTTGTTTTTGTTGATGGGCCAGACCTGTTTGGTCAAGCGATTGATGGGTTGTGAAAATAAAATTTCCATTGGTATCCTAAAATCTCCATGATACGGGTCTTCTTTCATCAGCTGTTATATTATGTAATTGAACTATGTAGCAATTATCTGATTCAACTTCATGGTGTTAACTATTGATATAGTGGGTTGAAATCGTGTCAAATTATACTTTAAATTCTATATTTTATGACCGTTGCACCGCAGAAATATTTACATTATAGCTTCCAATACCAATAGGCACCAGTCTGTGACCTGTCTGTATTAGTCACAATCAGCCATTGCAATAAGTATAAATAAACATTCTGGCTTGCCAATTTCTTCCTAAGATCCCCACATGGTAGGAAACGTGACTTCCGTGGGTAGAGATTAGAGAATATTATCTATGAATCAGTAGCAGTTGATATATTATATGATACAGCATTTTTTTTAAGATAAGATTCAAGACGCTTGGGAAGTTACCACAAGCTTATGTAATTGATTGATAGAATAATATATATTATGATGACATCATACAGTCATACTTTTCGTCTCATTTAGGAAGAATCTTAGCCGTATTTTGTTGTGCAAAAGAAAATTATTTATTATCACGTTTTGGTAAGCTTGCGTTCGTGTTTTAACTAAGGCTCATAAAATATTTTTAACCCGGTTACAGTTTGAACTTAGATTCCGTCCCTACAAAATAACCATTCTAAAATCTAAATTGTAACCATTACTGTTCTCAATTTAAGAAATTTAATTTAATTACGAAGTTATAAGCAATACCTTAACATCTAGAATTCTGAATTCGAAAGAAATCAAATTTTATTCATAAACACAATCTAACATAAAATAAAAACAGCGTTCAGTAATCAGCGTCCATCACAATCGTACATAAACGAATCGTTGATTGTTACATAACACCACTTGTGCAAACAATCAATGTCAATAAAGCCTGATGGGTTCAAGCTCTGACGGTATCGGGACCTTCTAGAACCGACAATGTAACTGTTTCTGGGTCAATAGTGTCAATTGACAAAGCTGAATCTCTATAGTTATTTATTATACCTCTATAGGAATAAGACTTTCCAAAGGGGTGATAGATTGGCATTTATAGGTTCCTGACTTTGAAACTGTTTTCAATGTAAATTTCATTCATCTTTTATCTTTGAGATATTATGACTAATCTACTTAGCTCTTTAGTCTGTTGATAATAATCAGTTGTGGTTTTAAATGTTTATTATTTGCATTTAAGTAACATTATTCACGTTTGAACATAAGTTGCGCCGATAGTATTGATCAGTTAATTTAAGAGATAATTTGATGCGTTCTTGCTTGTTAATTTTAATGTATTTTTCAAGTCATTAGTCCTCTTGAGACTCCTAACCAATCCAAACCGATTTTTGCTATTACTGTACTAGACACCAAGTGCCAATATTTTTTTGTCTTATCATTTATCTAATTTCTCTTTCGCTAATCTATATATATAAAACTCAAAGGTGACTGATATAGTGATCTATCAACGCACAGCCCAAACCACTGGACGTATCGGGCTGAAATTTGGCATGCAGGTAGATGTTAGGACGTAGGCATCCGCTTAGAAAGGATTTCCCGAAATTCTTGCGGGAACTGGGAAAAACTGGGATGCACGTACAAAGTCGTGGGCGGAAGCTAGTCGAATATAAATAACATGAGTTCCTTCAGTTTCCTCGCTTCCTTACACTCGCGTGGTAGAAATAGGGAAATATTTTGCAATTACACGCACATATATTTTATTCATTCTTGTTTTATTATTGTTTGTTTATTGCCTTATTACTTACCTTCAATCTCCTGGCTACATCATTTGGGTGTAATGATGTTGTTGCTATGTTAAACGTGATTAAATGCACAAGTACTTTGAAAATATTATTCTTATATAGCCTTCCTTCCATATCTAAAAAGATGATTCGATAGAAGAGTTTCCTATTCATAAATAATTTAATCCTTCTGATCCATGTATGAATGAAGTCTGAAATCTGAAATTACGTGAATAGATCAAACGTAATTTACAACTTCACACATATTACTGAACAAGCTACTCTAATGGAAACATTTCTAATTATACACCAGCCATCATAATAGAACGTGCATGATTTATAAATACATGCGAACACGAGTCGCGTAGTCAATGCATTATTAACTTCTGTATAAGAACTAATGTATCAAAATCAGTTCGGAATATTCAATACGGGAAATTGCTGGGTTCGCTTTCTGTCCAGGCAAATTGGCCTAATACGATTACACGCTCTATTGGTAGAGCTATGACCGAGTTTCTTGAGCTAGAAAGGGATGTACGGGATGCACCTTCTATAGAACTTTCTAGTTTCTAGGGACAATGTAGCGTTAAATTGATAGTAATTTATCCAGAATTTTCTATTAATCATGATAATTCTCTAAATAGTACGGATTCTGGTATATATTATGGGCATGTTTTGAATACATGCACCTGCTGATATCTCATAGTTCAAGTTTGGCACGGAACTCTTTTGGTTATTAATCATAACGCAAAAATAGACAGACGCTCGTCTGTCTCGGTATTCGGTAGACATTGTATCTTTCAAATGTATTACATGGTACCAGTTGCTCTGGGCTTATGAGATTATTAACCAGATAACATGGGACAAAATTTTCGGGGTTATAGACAGGCAATATAACATAGAAATTTCGTAAATAAAGTTTGAGGAGTGTCAAGAAGGTAGTTTGGTAGTCCTCGCCTTAGAATCGTGACGGAACGGTGGTATAATCAGATTTTTTCTCTACATAAGCGTTATTCTTGACCGATACCTAAATATACCTCAGGCAATGTAAAACGAGTACCTAAATCACAGGTCTGATAGACAGGTTACAATGATATCGATCAGCGCCTGCGCGGTGCCGTGTTGTGACGCAGTACATTCGTTGTTTACAACTGGGGGTGACTGTGGGGTTTCGATATGATTTCAGCTTGCAGAGGTTACTTTGATGACAACTGAAAAGTATGAGGATGTCCTGGATTACACAGTATAAAACAAAGTCGCTTTCTCTGTCCCTATGTATGCTTAAATCTGTAAAACTAAGCAACGGATTTTGATGCGGTTTTTTTTAATAGATCGAGTGATTGAAGAGGATGATTTAAGTATCCAAGTTATTGGGTTTAAGACAAAGCGGGCGAATCCGCGGGCGGAAAGCTTTATATGAAGATGTTATTACGTTAGTTGAATAGGCATCTAGCTATGATTTAGTTTATCCTATTTTTAACTGTAAGCTGTCTGACTGATTCTCAGGATATATAAAAAAAAACTAATGCTTTGTTCTCGTATCCTCCTCTTTCATTATACAGTTTTCTTCAAGTTAAAGAAAGTGATAATAAGTTCAGTTAGAAATTGCCGCAATACGCAATCATAACTGTTTAAATGAAACAGTTAATACTAACGTGGTTTCATCTCATTTGTAGATGTTTTTCATCAATGAGTCTGTCTTGTAAGGTAAACAGTTTTATCTACATCCATGTGCAAACATAAGAGTGTTTGTATTGTTTTTATAGCTAGTATGAATTCCGAGAATTTATTGAGATCTTAAGTTAAATTCATGGTTTTAGTGGTTTTAGGAATGGATTGAATTAAATTCAATGATTCACTGTAGTAAAAATTTTATTAATTGGTTCAATAATTTAGTTTTTTTATTGATATATTCGCACGCACATTACAAGGTAACAACTAGGACGTCGAACTATATGAAACAAGTCTCAATAATATTTCGTAAGAAATTGTAAAAAGTATCTATATTATGGTGTTATTTTAAAGTTACAAAATGTTACAAATATCTTTAATATGTAACGATATAAAATTTGCAGTAGTAACTTCATCCTCAATAAAATCAATTTCAGTTAAACAATGTTTATAGTAAAATACTTCTTCTTCTTTGTCGATTCACTCTTGGCAGAGTGGTCGTGGTCACGTTGAGACGTCCACATCGGTGGTAGAGGCGGACACAGCTTTCCGCACGATCTCCCGCCATCTCTTCCTGTTACTAGACTGTCTGGCGCAGTCTGATACGCGAATTCCTACAGCAGATTTCATTTGGTCGGTCCAGCGCATTGGTGACCTGCCGCGCGATCTGATTCCTTCCACCTTTCCTTGTACTACTAGCCGCTCAATGGAGTTGTTATCTCGCCTAGACACGTGTCCAAAGTATTGCAGTATGCGCGACTGTACTACGGTCGATAAACGCTGTTTGATGCCGAGCTCTTGGAGTATGGACTCGTTGGTGCGAAACTCTGTCCACGATATCCCTAGCATCTTCCTCCAGCACCACATTTCTAGAGCATTTATCTTCCCTTTTTCCAACTCGCGCACTGTCCACGTTTTTGCCGCGTAAAGAAAAATGGGGAATACGAGTGTTTGTACGAGCTTGACTTTTGTGGCTTTGGTGATATTACGATTCCTCCACACTTTTCTCAACTTCTCCATAGTAAAATACTACTTCCTAATAATAATTATGATAAACGCAAACAAACTTTGTACAAATGGATGTTTGTCTTTCACGCTAAAACAGCTGATCGGATCTGTATGAAATTTGCTACAAAAATAAACCTATAATAGTCTAGTTAAGCGGTGAGGCTACTTTTGAAGGCGTATTTCTTCTTGAAAAATTTGCACAATATAGCTCATTTATTTATTTATTTATTTATTATTATAATTCATCATGTATCATCATGTATCCCTAAACCCTGTTCTAATAATATTATCGGAAGTGGGTCAATGGATATAGGTGCTTTGTCCAGTAACCTCATAATCCCACTTCCCTAATGATATTGCAAATATGGACATGACAAATAGATTATAATTAGCTATAGATATTCGTGTCACAGATATTGATAAAACAAGTACATTGAACGTGTGTTTAATGTTTAAAGATTATTCTATTGTCTCTTCCTTGAATAGTTGAATACTATACTTTTGATAGTGATTGTTTCTATATGATTAAACAAATAAAATAACAATTTGTAATTAAAAAAATTCAAATTGTTACCTGCTTAATTCGATAGTATACAGTAGATTAAATCACATCTAAAACATCATTTCAACCAAAAGGGAAGATAGGTTCATAAAAATACTATAAAATATATATTAATATACGTATATAAATCAGGTTCAAGTATGTGTCCATTCTTCGCTCTTTTTACCCCTTGGTAAATAGGATTAATAAATATGTAGTAGGAAAAATAAAAACCGATCAAAGCATCCGTAAAAAATCATTATCCAAAATATTTATAAAAAAAGTGTTCTGCAATGTACAATATTTGTTTCCTATTGTTCCAGTGAGAGCAGCATGTTCGTATCGAACAGGCGCTGGATATTGAAGACGTGCGGCAAGACCACGCCCCTCCGCTGCGTGCGCGCAGTGCTCGCGCTCGCGTACGAGACCGCGGGGCATACGCGCGTGCAGAATGTGTTCTACTCGCGAAGGGAGTTCGCAAGACCGGAGGCGCAGTTGAAGCCGCACGATAACTTTGATTCTGAGGTGAGATATTCTATAGGTGAAGTTCTTAACGTGTGGCTAGACCACGCCCCTCAAATGCATTTGATTTGACGATGGTCAGCGCTAGCATGCATGCTAGCGCTGACCATCGTTACTCGACAAAACATAATATAAGAGTGTCGTCGCGAACCACATCACACATTTTGAAGTCAAAAAACCACCTTGACGCGAATACGCGAATCTCAAGGCGAATAGCAAGTACACTGTTTAAATATTATTATGCGTGTTCGTTATTCGCCTCGCTGTTAAGTTTTCGCACACATGTGCTAATGCAACATAATAATTAGAAATAAATAATAAGCGGGTCAAATTTTAGGGTTTGTTTACATTTGTAAATAAAAATTTACTAGGCAGGCATGCTCCATTGTAGAACTGGCCTTTGGGCATCAGGCGTTGGTGGTCTAATATTATTTGAATATTGAAGAAAAAACACATAAAAAATATGTGTATCTTTATGTCTGTTTATCACTTGTTGATTCCTATTTTTGAACATGGTAATTACAAACCCAGGGGATGTTTATCAAAACGCAAGCTGCTGTATTATTTCAATATCAAGCTTACTGATGAGAACAATGTAAGAGGAACAGTCATGTTTAATCATAGCATAGTACTGAATAGTAATCGATTCTTTACGGTTCATTTTAAACGTATTTTCATAGATAATGCTAATGTACTTGATGAAGCTTTTATTAATCTGAAAGCTATGACTTTTAGAAAACAGCATACTGATAGGTTTTGCCGAAATAAATTCAGTAAGCATCTTGATAAATAGTAATTCCAAGTACATAAATGGATATTAATTACTGAAATAAATAAACATATCTTTTCAATATAATAATATATTAAAGGTCATCTATACTAATATTATAAAGATGAAGAGTTTGTTTGTTTGATCGCGCTAATCTCAGGAACTACTGGTCCGATTTGAAAAATTCTATCGGTGTTAGATAGCCCATTTATCGAGGAAGGATAAAGGCTATATATCATTACGCTAAGACCAACAAGAACGGAGTAATGCAGGTGAAACCGCGGGGCACAGATAGTAAATATTAAAATACTAAGAACATAATAAAGAAGCAAGTAACAAAATATAACATACTAGCTTTCCGCCTGCGGCTTCGCCCGCGTTTTCAAAGAAAAACCCGCATAGTTCCCGTTCCCGTGGGATTTCCGGGATAAAACCTAGCCTATGTTACTCGTGGATAATGTAGCTTTCGAATGGTGAAAGAATTTTTAAAATCGGTCCAGTAGTTTATGAGCCTATTCATTACAATCAAACAAACAAACAAACAAAGTTTTCCTCTTTTTAATATTAGTGTAGACAATTATTGTAAAACTAATTGTCAATTATTGTCACAAAGCAATTTGTAAAGGATATCAAGTTTCCTCGTAATAATTAATCTTGAATATAGTTTTTCCCCTCTTTATATGTCGGAAAGATTGTATCCATTAAAATCAAATACATTTTCCTTATTATTATGTAATAATTTCTCTTTAGCTATAAAATAGTGGTAACTGTTCAAAATATGTAATGGCGATTCAAAAGTGCTTCTAGAAGAAGTCTAATTGCATAAATAAATGTTTATTTTGATTTTGGATGTGTGATTGTTTTAACAAAGGTGATCAAATTGCTTACTGAAACTATATAAAATAATTAAAAATCGATTGAACACTATAACAAAACTATTAGTTAAATAAATAACTGCTTATAAGACAACAACAGAACTACAATTTTTACATGAATAATTTCACAGATTTATTTGAAGAAACATTTATCCAACATGTTTATTTTCAAAAATGTCTCTAATTATCATAAAAAGGTTACAATGTAGTTGTCATTTGATATCATAATATTGAAACAATAGCTCTATTATAATTTAATAAAGTGTTTTACAACTCATTCGACACCCATATCAAATAAATGTTATACATTGATGACATTTGATACCAAGAAATCTTGAATGAGACATATTGTTCATATCATTCTGATGACTTTCCGGAACGTGTGGGATAAACAAAACATTTGGAATTTGTATCTCAATTCTTATTCCAAAGAGATACAGTTCAAATTCGCTTGGCGAGTTGATCTATAGCTAATTTTCTTCAACATTTTTCCGGGTAGATAGTATTTATTGAATGTTCTTTATTGTTTGTGGGGTAGAATTTGCTGTATGGTGTAATAAAGAAAGACAAAAGACCAGTAGGGGAGGAAGTGTAATATTTTTTAGGAAAGATTCATGCGGGGCAATCATAGTTAATACTGATAAACCTATTTAAATAAGAACATTAGTATTTTATAGGTGTTTTGACAACCTTTAAAGATATAATAAAAAGTTCTTTACGGTACTGATTGCTTTGAGAGCAATAAATTATAAACAATAGTTTTCTTTAGATACTCGTGTTTAAAAGAGTTACCTATGTAAAATTTATACTAATACTAGCTTTCCGCCCGCGGCTTCGCCCGCGTTTTCAAAGAAAAACCCGTTCCCGTAGGATTTCCGGGATAAAACCTATCCTATGTCCTTTCTCGGGTATCAAAATATTTCTATAAAAAATTTCATGCAAATTGGTTCAGTAGTTAAGGCGTGATTGAGTAACAGACAGACAGACAGAGTTACTTTCGCATTTATAACTAGCTGTTGCCCGCGACTTCGTCCGCGATAACGTCGTTTTTCGTCATTCGTCGTTTAAAAAAAATACGTGACACTTTATTTTTGAATGTTTTTAATTATTGTCTCTTATAAAATTTAACTACATTAAAATTGAACACTGATAAGAAAAAATCTGAAGAAAACATGAATGAATGTGATTTAAATTCTACATTACTGAGTATTTCAAATAATAATCTAAATTAAATGTAGATTAACAGTTTGAGCGCACCATTATACAATATGTACCTAAGTATTAAATTACGTTAGTTTAGATAGTAACTTTACTAAAAACACGATGACTTTCTTTCGCGCTCGGTACCACAAACTAAGCATGTTTGTGGTACGTGGCCCGCGTCACTTGACCCCCCCGCGAGTTCCCCTCCGTTGCTATGCGAAAATAAGTTGCTCTACTGTAAGAAAAATTGTAATACTGTGGCCTGGGCGTTATAACATGTCCAGGGAGTTCCTGAGTGCCGATATCACCATCTTGAGGAAAAGCTTCTAATGTCGATTTAAAACTGCATACATACGAATAATTAACCTGTTCTAAAATTGTGAAATGAGTTCAGTTTTAAATTTGAGAAATATTGATTTCTTGTATTTTACTATTCGTTGTAGTCGAATACAAAATATATTTAACAAACTTAGGTTGGCCTTCAGGCAAAAGGGATCCTATCAAATAAACTTGACCTTGTATCTTAAAAGTAAGCATGAAAGAACCCTCTGATAATTGTTTAGCACCTTTGATCATTTGAAACGCACTACTATAAGAGCGAATATTGTCTAATAACAGTTTAGATTGCACAGTATGTTCCTCTAAAAGTAGTGATTTCAAAGGTTCCAGTGTATCTTCAAACGAAAGCCGACTCCTTACTCCACTTTAAAGCATTACAAAAGAACATACTACGTTAATATCGCCTATACAGAAGATGATCTGTAATAAATTGTGAGGTTATAAGCAAACCCACTTTTATATTTTGTCGGACCACACCACCGAATTCGTAGATTGTTTACCTTTAAGTTATTAAGACTATGACGAAATCTGACTGCAGTAAGACGGGCCTCTCGCTATTCGTCCGTTTCTAGAGACCGAATAGTTTCAATTATTCTTAATCTTTCATTAAACAAACTAATTAATCGTTCTTGTCTCAAATAATTGTAATATTCGCGTCCCTACTCTAGTCATTGCTTATGTTCATGTTCATCTTCAAGAGATCGTAAAATAGTATGATGCACCCTATATCATTTGTCAAACGGTCTTCATATTGAGTAAAGTTTCAGATTCTCGAGATAAAATATGACTGTTGTGATCAGTATTGAGACGTAATTCCCTATCAGTGAGGGTTTCGGTCTCACGGGATAGTACAATATGCCGTTTGCGATCAGCTGTGAGACGTCATACCCTCTCAGTAAAGGTTTCGGTCTCTCGGGATAGTAGGGGAGACCGGGTTTGGTTGTCTCACGGGTTGGTTGTCACAGCGGTCTTAAAATAAAATTGAACTATCGAATAAGTCTGTTGAACAGCGTGGCAAGAGCGATACAGTGACAACGCTGGTCGCTGTCCCCACTTCGCGTCAGACGTCAGTAAATGACGAAGAAATAATAATTACCAACGAACTAACCTTTTCTATAATACTTAACCCGGCACATTTTTCAAATTATCTTGCTCAACTCTGCTCAAAAATTTGAGGGTTTTGTTGGAACTTTAATGTGTCAAAACTATGATATATATCTAAACTACGATACAACTTGAATGCGGAAATTCTCATTACAATTGTGAATCTAAAGAATAACTAACAACATACTATTCAATTTTATTGAGCTGATGAATATCTTTTTCTGGAAGAGATCACCGTCGCATAATAAATATACTGTGTTTTCTTATAAAATCGTTAGAGCGAGCGCGCACGAGCAACTTTGTCTCCGCAACTATTTTGTCTCCGCAACTATTTTGTCTCTCCACCCATGGGCTAGTATGAAAGTACGCGCACGTAGCGACGCAACTCCCCATACAAATTGATGGGAGAGACAAAATAGTTGCGGAGACAAAGTTGCTCGTGCGCGCTCGCTTTTACATAATTTATTTTATCTACTAAATTTTAATAAATAATTTGTTTTTGTTATTTTTATCTAAAAATGAGTTTGAGCTTATATATATATTTTGGCAAAAGTATACATTATTTTTTTATAATTTCAGGACGGCAATCCATTTTATTTATAAATAATGAAAATGATATTTATAAAATATAAAACATTTATCTAAAATGATTAAAAATAAACAAATGAAGCAACTACGATTCAAAGAAAACATCTTTTTCAGTGTGAAAATGCTCTTAGCAATCCTGGATGAACTGTATATCATGTACTCTGATCCCAGTACGGTCGCAGGTAGATACATACCTCGATAGCCATAACGATAAATATTAAAAAAAACATTACTTGTACAGTTGTGAGTGCAAAATTTACGTTTCATTTGGCAATAACATTTTTTTTCGGTACTACAACGTAGTAGTTTGATATGTGGTTGGCTGCCCCTCCTCTCCTTCCTGAAAAATATCCTCCAAAATTTCCCGAGATACTTCCAATGATTGAACCATTGGAAGTTGGACATTAACTTCAGTCAAAAATTGACGAAGCGGATGATTACTAATTTCCACTTAATCTTCGCTGCCACTATCTTTATCATCAAATCATCAATTTTCAAGTGGTGTTGTAAAATTGTCAGCAGAAATAGTCTTCCAAAGGCGATATAATTTTATGAGCATTGAATCTGTAAATAAAAAAATCAAAAGTTAATTGTAAATCTATAAAAAAGCTACTTACAAATAAAATTTTATCAAAAACTACTATTCCCAATGCACCTCAAAATCTTGTAAAAGTCATATATAAAAGAATTCTTCATTTTATTATTTCATTCCAAAAGTGTAATATAATACCAACAAAAAACATGAATTGCTATCATTATAAAAAATAAATACCTATAAGTAACTACTTACCTTTTATGGGAACGCATGATGGTGAAAATTCACAAAACATAAAGATTGGATTTGATATTTATGGTTTTATGGCATTCAATTGCTTTATAAATATCACTACATAGTATAAAAAAGTTGCTTTCTCTGTCCCTATGTCCCTTTGTATGCTTAAATCTTTAAAACTACGCAACAGATTTTGATGCGGTTTTTTTAATAGATAGACTGATTCAAGAGGAAGGTTTTAGTATATAACTTATTAGGTTTTAGACAAAGCGGACGAAGGCGCGTACGGTAAGCTAGTAAATTTTTAAAACACGAAGATTTTTAAAATTGTAACTAATGAACATAATCAATATTAGATTAACTGTAGATAATGGTGTCTAGTTTTGCCATGGTTTTACTTAAAATAATAAACATCTACCCTCACTTTAAAAAATGTAGTATATTTATTTTTAACACGAAATATACCTTATAGGGAAGGGAAGATATGGGTTAAAGAGTTAAATAAATAACATGATTATATTTAAATTATTAATTTTTAACAGTGTATTCAGTAGTGTTAACATGTAAATTGATTTGATTTTTACGAAATCTCATAGATGGCACTGTTTCAAAATTAACATTATACAACTTACATGTTTCTCTTCCCAAGTTACTAAATTAAATGGCATAATTTTTATAGTGTCAATCTAGATATTGTTAAACAACATTAATTATATATGTGTCATTTGATTATTATTAATTTCCAATAGTTAATGTGTGTTTGATTCTTATAACACTTCATAGATGGCGCTGTTTTAAATTTGTCTTTATACTACTAAGATTCATTTAATTGTTTCTCTGCCAAAATTACGCAAATGACGTAGTTTTTATAGTATAAAGCTAGATAATAGCGTGGCTTACTCAAAAACAACATTTAAACATGAGTCTTTAGATTGAACGGTGTCGTAATACACGGAATACGTAAGAAAAATAAAGGTTCACAGCTCCTCCCCTGGAGGTGATAGCATGATAATATGTTTAAAAAAGCCTCACCCGACCTGTAAGTAATATTCATGCAAAATTTGAAGTCAATCTATGCAGTACTTTTCGAGATTAGCTTGGACAAACATACAGACAAACAGACAAACAGACAAACCGACAAACAGACAAACAGACAAAAATTCTAAAAACTATGTTTTTGGCTTCTATATCGATTATAGATCATGGATTATGTATTCTTTTAAAAAAATATTCAATGTACAGTTTTGACTTTCCTACGATTTTATTATATGTTTATAATATTAGTATGGATTAAAAAGCTGAAGAGTTTGTTTGTTTGAACGCGCTAATCTCAAGAACTACTGGTCCGATTTGAAAAATTCTTTCTTTGTTTGATAGCGATTAGTGCGTTCAAACAAACAAACTCTTCAGCTTTATAATATTAGTATAGATAAAAAAACCATATTAGTCTTTACTCTTTATAATATAATTTTAAAAGTGTAAATTGTGTTGTTATTGCAGGTAGAACTGTTGGACTCTTTCTTCGGCGACGGCCGCGCCTACATCATGGGTCCAGAGAAGGACTGCTGGTATCTGTACACATTGCTGCCGCTGGAAGGTGAGATATTTTATATTATTATCCTACGAATATTTAAAAATTGGTGCCTTGTTTTTAATGAGTTAACTTAAAGTATTTCATACTAAGAATAAACTAATGTAGTGTTCAACTATGCCTTTTTTTGAAAGTTGGATTGAAAAAAGTTTAACATAATTATTAATTAATGTTCTGTCGTTTTTTTTTCTTTTATTTTATACGTCGCGGTGGAGCGATTTTGTGATATGATTTTTGGGTCTCGATATAGTTTAGAGGTTAGATAGCATACTACATGAATGCGAGATGTACTTCGCTTTCATACAAAATAATAATGTTGCGTATTTTAATCATAAACAGTTCGATAGATAACGTTATTACTCTTTCTATCTTTGGACATGAGGTTGAAGCGGGCAGTAAAAGCAAGCAATAATTAATATTCATTTAAAATATCCCTTTTTCTACAGGCACGGTGGCAGCCCTAGAGCAGGAGGGCGAGGTCCGCGAGGCGGTCCCGTGCGCGGGGGCGGAGCCCGACCAGACCATCGAGCTGCTCATGTCCGACCTCGACCCGCGCGTCATGGACATCTTCACGCGCAAGTGCTCGCCCACCGCACACCACGCCACTAGAGTGAGTATCATTATCATCATCGTCTAAATCATCATCATCAGCCCATATATGTACCCATGCCGATTTCCTCATGATGTTTTCCTTCACCGTTCGAACAGTGGTGACATTATAACATGCGCAGATAAATTGAAAAATCTATTTATTTCCTGTACCCTCGCCTGGCATCGAACCCAAGCCTTATCGATTTGAAGTCCGAGGTTAACCACTGAGCTACCACTGCTTAAGCACTTACCATTAGCAAGGAAAATTAGATTCGTGTTTTTGTAAAGGTGAACGCACACTTATCCGAGACAAATAAAATTAATGAAATGTGTAATAATGTTTAATGTAAATTGCAGGCGTCAGGCATCGACCAGATAATCCCGGGGATGGTGATCGACGACTACCTGTTCGATCCCTGCGGTTATTCCATGAACGGAGTGGCTGAAGATGTAAGTTAATACATATAAATATTTAATTACTCCCTTTTCGATTTCTTTTCCTGTTCATATCGGTATTTGGTTGTATCGGATTTAGAAAATAAAGAGAGTGGAAACTGTTTGCGCGCAAACTTTCATAGTCATATATTTACCTTACATTTAAGTAATCTGATTGTTAACTTTCTGGTAAGATGTGAAGTTTCCAGTTTCTCGTTTGGGGTGTCTTCTTCTTCTTAGTCGTGCACTCTTGACAGAGTGGTCGTGGTTATGGT
>CAJQZN010042362.1:60896-75061 GCA_907164685.1 Colias eurytheme | reverse complement strand
GGCTTGTCGTCGCTACATCATTCCCCCCTTAAAATAAAAAAGGTATACAAGTAAAAAAATCTTACAATAAAATTAAACAATAAACAAAGGGGTATATATAAAGTGTCGCTATATAAGGTTACAAAATGTTTACAATATAAAGTATAAAAAATGTTCACAATATAAATCAATCATAACGTATACAAGTGGTTAACAGTTAACACCTAATTTCGTTAAAATATTTATGTTATTACAAAAACTCGGTTGGGTCTTCTAAGTGGCGTGCGATAATTTTTACACGTCAATTAACACTTAGTAACATCAACATTTCAAATCTCAATACGTTCTTAACACTTGTATCGTTTAATATTACAAAGGCTATTACTATACACTCATAAGCCATAAATCAAAAGTACTTAAATTTCTAAGTAGTAAACATTACAATAAAAACTCAACACAAACATAAATTTGAAATACCATACTTAAAACGTTAAACAATGAACTCGTTTCAAAATTTCTTAAGTTTATTATTTATTAAATACGATGTGTTGATTACTAAGTATTTATTATACATTTCTAAGAAGACTTAAGAATACTTATAATCATCGTAATTCTAATAAATATAAAATAGTGGAAAAAATTACAAATACAATACCTTTACCTAAATCGTACTGGTAATCGTATAGCTCTTCCACTACGCGTGGTATGTATATTAGGCAATTCGCTACTTGGAATTTGTAATGGAACCTCAGTATCTGCCCCAGATGTCGTATCACTATCATCATTCAAATAATATGCAGGTTTTAGACGGTCTACAGATATTCTAACTTTCCTGCCAGTCATTTGAATGTAAAATACCTTTTCCTCTCGACTCAACACACGATAAGGACCGTCGTATGTTGGTTGTAAAGGCTTACGTACTGCGTCGTTTCTTACAAAAACATAATCGCACTTTTGCAAATCGGGGTGAATAAATATGTTCCGTCTTTCATTCTGCCTAATAGCTACTGACTGATATTTCCTAATAGTATCTCGTAATTTACTTACATACTCAAGACTGCTATCTATTTCTAAACTCGATTTTTTATCGTAATAATCACCTGGTAATCGTAAAGTTGTTCCGTACGTAATTTCTGCTGCGCTTATGCCGGTATCACTTCTTACTGCTGTTCTAAGTCCTAGCAACACAGTTGGTAATTCCGTAACCCAAGATGATGATATATTGCATAAGCGAGCCGTTAATGCCGCTTTAAGCGACCTATGCCAACGCTCTACCGCCCCGTTACACTGTGGGTGGTAAGGTGTCGTACGCAACTTATTAATACCTAATAACTTCATTAGTGTAGCAAATAATTGACTTTCGAATTGGCGTCCTTGATCGCTTGTTAGCTTTTTCGGACAACCGAAACGTCCATCCTTCATATATAACACGCGAAATCGTTTCAGCAGTTATATATCTTTCGTAGGAAAACATTCTGGCCATCGCGTCCCCCTATCAACTATGGTTAGGCAATACCTAAAACCTTCGGGTGAAGTGGGTAAAGGTCCAATTAAATCAACATGAATATGTTCAAACCTATCGCACTGCGGAAACGATCCTAAACCTGACATTGTATGTCGATTAACCTTCGATCGTTGACATTCAATGCATGTTTTAGCCCATTGGCCAACATCGCGATTCATATTTGGCCAATAAAATCGATTTTGAATCAATTTGCGTGTAGTCCTTATTCCGGGATGACATAAATTATGTACACTATCAAAGGCAATACGTCGAAATTTATCAGTCAAATAGGGTCTAATTTTATCATTATCTAAATTACAATAAATAAATGTACCGCTTTCAGGTAACATGATTTTCTTTAACCTATTATTAGCGTCTTTCGAATTAGATAATTGCAACATATAAGAATCCTGTTGTTGATCCTTAGCAAGTTCCGCGTAATCTATCACAGTGGGACAATTTATTGTTGCGACTCGAGATAACGAATCCGCAACGACATTATCTTGCCCACTAACGTGTCTCAAATCCGTTGTGAACTCACTAATGAATATCAAGTGTCGTGTACGTCTGGGTAACTCTTTCTCGCTATTTACTTTAGAAAATGCATAAATTAACGGTTTGTGATCCGTATACACCGTTAACTGTCGTCCTTCGACCATATTCCGAAAATGACGAATAGCTAAGTAAATTGCTAATAACTCCCTATCATACGTACTATACTTGCGTTCAGTCTTAGATAAATTCTTAGAAAAATAACCTAAAGGTAACCATTCATTATTTGCACGTTGTTGTAAAACTGCACCTACATGAGTATCCGATGCGTCCGTCATAAGTGCGAGCGATGCATCGGCTAAAGGGTGCGACAACGTAATCGCATTACACAAGCTCGACTTACATTGTTCAAATGCTTGTTCGGCGATTGATGTCCACACAATGGGTGTTTTATCTTTCTTTTTAGAGCCATGAATGAAACTATTGAGAATCGATTGTGATGAAACTGCGTTAGGTAAATGCGCTCTATAAAAGTTTACCATACCTAAAAATCGACGTAATTGTTCGATGTTTTCGGGCCTAGGAAATTCATGAATAGCTTTTACTTTATCATCAAGCGGGCGAATACCATCTGACGTAACATGATAACCAACAAAGTCGATTTCTGTTTTCCCAAACGTACATTTCGCTAAATTAATGGTTATATTATATTTGCTAAATTGCTTAAACAATGATTCTAAATGTCTACGGTGTTCGCTTTCATTTGATGAAGCTATTATGACGTCATCAATATAACAAAAAATATTATCTTTACTGTCCGCGTCTAGGTCCTGAAAAACAGTGTGATGCATGAATCGCTGAAACGTCTGCGCAGCGTTACGCAAACCGAACGTCATGCGCGGAAATTCGAATAACCCAAACGGCGTTATTATTGCAGTTTTCTCTACATCTTCCGGGGCAACAGGAATACAATGATAAGCTCTATTTATGTCGATTTTAGAAAATATTTTCTTACCAGCTAATAAATATGTAAAATCTGATAAGCGCGGTATAGGATATCGGTCCGGCTTGGTTATAGAATTAAGCTTTCTATAGTCCCCGCACGGACGTAACTCGCCATTCTTCTTAGGTACCACATGAAGTGGACTAGCCCAAGGACTCTTAGAGGGTCGGCATATACCTGCTTCCTGCATGTATCGAAATTCTTCCCTGACTTTTTTATATCTAGCTGGAGGTAAAGGTCTAGCCCGGGCAAACACTGGAGGTCCAGTCGTTTCAATATGGTGAAAAACACCGTGGCTAGGTATTTCCCTGTACGATGAAGGCTTAGTTATATCTAGGTACTTACATAACAAGTCGTGAAATTGATGAGTTTCCTCAACTGTTGTCACAGACGGTTGATTCACCTTAATAACACTAGCTACTGATTTTAATTTAGTTAAACTATCAATTAATCGACATGATCTTAAATCTACAATCAAACCATGATGTGCTAAAAAAAAGTGTGTGCGTGTAACCTTTACGCGCGATTGAAGTAAAACTTCTTTGGCGTTGACGACATATATCACTGAAATGATTAAATATTAACTTAAATAAATAAATATTATATTATAATTTAATTATATTTATTATTCATGTGCTTTACAAAGATTATTTATTTAAATGTTATATTAATATTATTCATTCGAAACAGGTAATTGAATGTCATCATAATTTCTTACGTACGAAATTATAGGTTTGTGGTAATTATAATGTGAAACTTTACTCTCTAAATTTGCTACTTTTCTTGAAAATACAGCATCTATCGTTGTACCGAAACGCGTTGTTGAATGAAGTCGAGAAGTATTCATAGATAAATCAAATTTTTCTTCTAAAAAATCAATTAACGGCTGAGATTCCTGAGAGCGAAAATTAACATTAAAATCTCCAGTTATAATCATCGGTAATTCATGATAATTACTATTTAAAAGTCGAGAACCTTCAATTGTGAAGTGAAGTAATTGCTGATGAATAAATTTTATGATATTTGTCAGGCTAGTATTTGTAGAAATATAAATAACAACGATAATCACAGGTTGGTCATTCGTATTAACACATCGAACCAAGGCGATGTCACCAATTTGTGAAACCTCATCGGAAATTTGTGATAATATAGTTGGTGAAATATTTTGAATTGGTGTTACATTGTTCAGTGTATCTGTAGATGAATGATATACAGCTACTCCACCAGCAGTTGAGTTAGGTCGTTTGTATTGGGTAACGTAATAAAAATTTTCAATAAGAATTTGTTCGTCATTTTTCATCCAAGTTTCGGAAAATAACAGCAATGTGGACCTTTTTAATACTTTATCATTCAGATCAGAAACATGAGCACGTAAACTTTGGCAGTTGAAGGAAAATAGTGTAATGTTACTCTCATTTACAAGGTTATATAATTCTTCCTGTTGTGTTATTAGGCGAGAATTTGAAAGTCTTTCAAATTCACACTGTAAATCAACTATTCCCCCTGGACGCTTTCTTCCATGATAAAATTTGTTGTCATCGGTGTTTGAGACAATGAACAATCCATTTATATCAGTTACTCGTGATAATGCTACATATAACAGCTGCTGACTGTGACTTTTATTGTATTCATAAACGATTTGATCAAAAGTACCACCTTGAGACTTATGTATTGTAAGCGCACAAGCAGATACTAATGGAAAGTGATTTCTCTTTGCAAATATTGTCTTATTTCTATTCATTGGTACAGATGACGATCTTCGTAAAATTGGGACTGCTGTTCTACTAATGTTTAGAGTTTGAATATGATGGGCAGCTTTTTTCCTAATTTTCTCTCCTATCTTACCAGGAAACTCAAGCCATAAGCGTATGATGTTATCACTGTCATCACGTTCAATATACACTAACTTTCCAACACAACCGTTGGCTAAGCCATCAGATACATCAATATTGGTTGTAATAATGTAAAATTTGTTAAGAACTAATATGATTTCATAAGGCGATCCTCCTGTATCAATAACTGACATTTTATGAAATTGTTGGCGTACATATGCTTCTTGTTCAACTGAATGACAACCTATATACATATCTGTTGCTATGGATACTACTTTGTCTTCAGCAATATTTTAAAATAGATAGATTATAATCCGCAACATGTTTATTTTTATTTTTAATTTACTTATTTTAAAAGTAATAAATAAACAAGTATATTTAGAGATTTTCAAAAAAATTTGCAATTTAAAATAATGTTTTTAAAACTGTTGAATTTTTCATTCACTTTGCTATTCACAATTGATCCGTTTGAAAATTTGAAAATAAATAATCCTAATTGATTATGATATTTGCCACTAGCTGGCGTATAAGTCAAGAAGCGTGTAGTATATGACATATACTTACAACCAATCAGAATTATTATTTTTAAATGGCGGAAACTAGTAAGCGTTACTTCCGTCAGAAAAAAAATCTGAGTTACTCCCTAGTCGCGCCTAAAGAAGTTTTACTTCAAAAATCTGCACCTAATATAGGTTGAGTTACCTCGGCGATAATAAATGACCATTTATACGGTCGCCGTAAACTAAGATCTAAAGTCATTAATTTAGTACCGAATGTCTTAATTACACTACCGTTTGCCGCGTATAGTTTATAGTCACTACACTCACTCGCGAATCGGTTATTTTTCGACACTGGTAAAACTGAAACATTAGCGCCGGTGTCCACTAAAAACTTAAGATTACTTTTCCTATCTTTTATACACAGGCGTTTATTTTCGGTGGAACAGACATCCGCCTCTGTCTGTACCGTATTTAGTTTTTTGGTTGGCTCTCCTGCTGCTTCTGCCACGCACAAGGTTGAATGCACTTTCTGGCGTTGTGCTTATAGCGGTAATGGTAATAACATATCCAATTGGAATTTTTGTGTTTTGATATTCCTGTACGATCGCGACTTCGCGATGCGGAGCGACGCGTGCGGTTTCCGTACTTTCCACCACTAAACGATCTGCCTCTCGAGCCTGCAGATTCCAGCTCGTTTAAGCGCTGCGTTAACTGTGTAATCTGCTCAACTAGCGTAGGTTGTATTGCGGATATTTTATCTCTGGCACTCGATACCTCCTGTATCTCCGCGAAACGTGTCGTTTCTATAACTTTATCTGCCATATTAGCTAATTTCTCTGTATCCTTTAATTCGCTAACTGTGAGGACTGCTTGCACGGCTGCGGGTAAATGTCCCATCCACAGCATCGTCAATGTTTCCTCCGAGAATTTATTTCGAGCCAGATCTCGCATACGCCGTAAAAGTTGCGAAGGCTTCTGTTCGCCCAACTCAAGTTCCTTTAATAATCTTTGGACCTGACGCACTTCAGATTCTTCATATAATACGAGCAACCGTGTTTTTAATGCTTCGTACTTCTTTGTATCGGGTGGTGTTAATACAATGTCGCTAACCTGCTCAACGTGTTCGCGACTTAATTTCGCTACCACCAGGTTATATTTCGATTCGTCCGCCAGCTTCTGATTCGCCACCACTGCTTCAAACTGCGCGAACCAAAGTCGTGGTGATTCTTTCCAGAAGTCTGGAATTCTACTCGACACAGTGATCTGCGCGAGAGCATTTTCACTCTCGTCCGCTCTAATTAGAACTGCCGGATTCATTTTGAATTAAATTTTTATTTAATCAATAAATTAAATAATCACTCAAACGAAATCTATGCAATTCACTATAATAATGTTCACTTTTCGTCGGGGGTCACCAAATGTAGGAGCTTGTTATGTGCGGGTGTAATAAAAGATGTAATAACTACGCAAAGGTTATATTTAGTTAACTACATATATTTATCGTATGTAATTAATATTCGACCTAATGCGACCAACCCGCGTCCCGACAAGCCCTTAACTAACTGTGCATAACGCACAAACTGTTTATATACAAGTTACCGTGTGAACCTATGGTGGGAACTTTCTTACTAGGTACTACACTTGAAATATTTCGGTAACTCGTAAATTGGCTTGTCGTCGCTACATATTCAACAATAAAATCATACAAATAAAGATTCAATTCAGAAAGACGCATGTTGTCTCTCAGTTTTCGAGATATTCGATATTCTCCGAAAATTCTTATCTTTGTCACTCTTTCTGGTGCTATGACTCCGAATTAAGGGATATTTTCAATCTGCATAGTATTTTTTGCATAGTATTGCTGAATAAAATATGCATTAAGTATTTCTACGTCATTTTTAATGTGTCCATTTTAGTCTAAGCTGTCTTAGGCTCAAAGATCGAAAAAGGATGTGTGATGTAAACGGAATAAGCGTTTTCGGTCTTTGGGCGTAACATATTAGTACATATTAGTAACTTAAAGCTTTTTATTAAAGCTGCATGTTGTTTCATATTGTTTTTACTTTTGAATCTCAAGTTGTATTACTTTTTGTTATTTATAATTGAAATAGTAAATCTGTAGTATCATTTACTATTGAAATTGACGATTTACATCGCAGGATGAATAATAAAACCACGATTTTTCGAAAATATTATTTATTTCACCTTACCACCACCAATAAAATATAACAATGAAACAATTTTAGTCTTTGAAATCACAGTATCAACATAGATTCGTACATAATATAATAGACACAAGATAAACTTTGTGACATACAAATGCTTGTTCTTACAGTATAAATACTGAAATTACATACAAAAAATTCCATAAATTAATTAAATGCATTGCTAGCACTACTATAACATTATAAAAACTAACCACAATTGTTTAACATAATAATATGAGATATTAGTCTTGACCACAAATAATTTAATTTTCGGTTTTAATAAAATATTAATGTAAAGAATTCTAATTATTGTCTAAATTGGCTCGGAAGTTATACCATGCAATTTGACCGAATATTTCACGAAGCATTAGATAATCCTAAAAATACATATTATATAGTTTTATATTTGTATTTTTTCTTATTACTTATACTTAGAGGGCACTGCACAGGAATAATAGACAATGATCAGCTTGTTAGCTATAAGTGACAGAAGTTTACAATTTTGAGAGTATATTCAATTCCTATAATGTTTTTGACCATACTTGTAATATGACCAAATTAACTAATGTAGATATAAGATACACATTATTTTCGCTCAATAAAATTTACTTTCTATGGTGCAATTTATTAACATTTTTTAACACATTTTTTTATAGAAATTGCCACTTTGCACACTATTCTTCCATTTTTTAGACAATAAAACGATATTTTCTGTATTTTTCCTTGTGTTTAGTGTGTCCCCCCCTCCCCACAGCCAGACAAACGAATCAGTTCACAGTGCAGGGCGGTACATATCCCCCGAACATGTCTGTGAGTTGCTGAGCGACCGCTATACACAGTGCGTCTTGTTGAGGCCCCGCTACAACTTGTATACCGAGGGGAATGCCTTCCGCATTCAGGCCGAGGGGTACCTGGAAATTATAATGTTTTTTAGTAGTTCTCAATTTAAAACTTATATAAAAAAATGTACTAGTTCAGAGAGCCTATTACAGTATTAAGCAATATATGGACGATAAAAACCCATGGAGGGTTGTCGCGTAAAAACCACAGGACAGTTCTTTGGCAAATTATGATAATATACATATAATGTTACATAATTATGTATTTTGTAAAATTAAATTGTAAAATTGACATAATTATAGAGAGCAGCTATGGAGTTTCTTGCCGGTTCTTTTAAATAAGTATTTATGTCATACGATAGGTCGATAATATTGCAAAGCAATACAGCTCTTTAAATAAATAAAAAAACACAAACAGACATACACTTTCCTAATATATTTTATTAAGATTGAAGGATGACTTTTTACATAACACAAAAAGGCTTGTAACCCATGAAAACCTTAATTAACTTAAATAACAAAGTTCTTACCTGAATAGACGGCATTTGCAGCACATTGAAAATGCCCCAATAGGCAAAGTTGAACGGTCTCAAGTACAGACTGTAGTGGTAGGGCGCCGGGCTTGGGGCACTTGGGAACAATAGCACACCGTCTGTGCCTAGAGTGTTCTGGAAATAATATGTGTTATTAGAATGTTTATTGCTAAATATTTATAACGTAAAAACTACACCCTGTTGCTAAGTTTTAATTTGATTATTTATTTTGTAACTTTGCTGTCTACGTAAATTCGGTAGGAACATAATATCAGACTAGATTTACGAAAAGAAAAACCCGCATGGTTCCCGTTCCTGTGGGATTTTCGATAAAAAGTATCCTATGTAAGTACCTATACTGGGTCTTCAGCTACCTAAATAACAAATTTAATTATAATCGGTTCAGTAGTATTTCCGTGAAAGAGTCATAAACATCCAATATTAGTAGGATAGAGTAATTTAAAAGCGAAAGTTGAGAAATTTTACTAATATCCCCCAATAGACTATCCTCGACTAATTCGACTATCGAAAAATAAAGTTATTTAATAAGGCTAAAGGTTCTTTTGGAGATAAAACACGTAAAAGGGGCAATAGGGAAGATATTTTCTTTCTTTCTTTCTTACAATGACTGCTGGGGCAGCTAGCATATAATATTTTATACTTTTTCAAGTTAATATCGTTAAAATTTTATATTAGAATCTAAGAAAAACTATGTACTAAAATTCAGCCTGTATTGGGAATCAATATAAATAAAATGTTGTAAATTAAAACAGGTTTATATTTTCTCTTTTTTGAATGCCGCATAATTGAATTTCTATTTTAAAGATCCAACAACCAAACTTACCAGCAAATCAGTCTTCAGTTCGCCAGTAAGTTTCTCAGCCCATTCTCTGTTCACAGCTGGCAACACTTGGTCGTCTATCAGTTTCAATATAGCCGCTAATGTGTATGAAGATTGTCCGATTATCTGTAATTAATAATAATATAGTAATAACTAGCTGCGCCCCGAGGTTTCACCCGCATGGCTCCGCTCCTGATGGTCTTAGCGTGACAATATATAGCCTATACCTATAGCCTTCCTCGATAAATGCGCTAACTAACACCGACAGAATTTTTCAAATCGGACCAGTAGTTCCTGAGATTAGAGCGTTCTAACAAACTGTTCAGCTTTATAATATTAGTATTTATATGTTTAAATATCTTATTGTATCCGATATTTTTCCACATCGTTGATCGTGTCGTCGTCGTAAATACTAAACATATTTTTTCTACTATGAGAAAACAGACTTGTGAAAAAAGAAAATGAATTATAAGGAAGCGGTTTTGATAAATTTTTACAAAACAAGTTTTTTGTATTAGTTTTTCCTTGCTAACAAGAGCATCTTAGCGAAATATTCCATTGGGTAATTTTTATGAAAAAATGTTTTTTTTTTATTTTTACCTTTTTCCCCAGCTCACAGACGCCATTTACTTCCCCGGTGTTATTAGTCAACATTTTCGCGAACACCTCAGTTTCTTTAGTCATGGCATGTTTCCATAACGCGAACATGTAGTTGAAGCCGTTGTGGTAGTATCGTCGGGGAGACCGGTCGCCCGTGGTCTCGTCCGAAATACGGGAAATTACCCTGAAAATGTGAGGAAAATGGAAAAAAAATTAAATATAGCGCATTGGGGGAATTTCGTGTGAGGGGTAATTTCAGAAAATTGTGAATACCACTTCAGAACATCGCTTAATCGTAAGTATCGTGAAGGGCATGAAAATATTATATAGGTTTGATATTATTAGCATACATATTCGCTTAATCTATCACTAGTTACGTATTAATTAAACTTATACGTATTTACCCCGTGGCCGGAATTACCCCAATACATCTTAATATTTTGTTCTATAGTATTCAAATAAAAAAAAAAAGATAATTTAAGGTGTCTCTTAGACATGTAAAAATGAAAATTGAAAAAGTTTTAAAATAATACAGTTTTGTATATTAAATGTAAGTAGGTAGAAGATATTCGATCCTCGGGCGCGCTCGACGGCTAGCCGAGACTTATTGCATATTACTGTCGCAAAATATTGTGTTAATTTCGATTTCTGTTTTATACAACACCAATCGAACATTTTTTTTGACGACCTCCTAACCTAATATACCGATCTAGTTCGTCAATGGAAAAAAATCTGCAAAATCATAAAAATACGGCTCAGATCTTACCTTTTCATAGCCTTCCTTAGGTCAGAACAGATGGGACTGATTCTTATATCTTTAGAGCTCTCAACGTAGAAGTATTTTATTTTCTGAAAACATATATTTCATAATATTTTACATCATTTTTCGGGGCCTTAAAGACCGGCCAGTCGATAGACTGGTCGAGGATCCTCCTTTTTTGACACAGAGGAATTGACAACATATAAATTTATTTGTTTTACTTATTTCAATCAAAACTAGATCAAAAATAAAATTACCTGCATTTTTTTGCTTTTAGAAAATATTGAGGTTTTCATTCATCTTTTTGAGTATTAAAATCAGCGCCAAATGACGTCATTCATACGGTAGACTACATTTTATCCTGTGCTAGTTTATTCTACTCTATGTATGACGTCATCACATAATTTATCATTTTGGTTTAATTTCTCTTAAAATATGCGATAAAATTTTTTTTTTTTCTGTAATCGCATAAAAAAAATAAAGAAACGGCTTTTCATAGCCTTATAAAAAAAGATATGTTGTCAATTATGTATTTTACTAGCTTACCGCCCGCGGCTTCGGCCGCTTTGTCTAAAACCTAATAAATTATATAAGTACTAAAACCTTCCTCTTGAATCTATCTATCTATTAAAAAAAACCGCATCAAAATCCGTTTCGGAAAGGGACATAGGGACAGAGAAAGCGACTTTGTTTTATACTATGTAGTGATATGGTCACAATAGCAAAATGATTTTTTTATTTCATAGTGTTACAAAAAACGCAATTCCACCTTCTCACCTTGAGATCCACCTGTCGGTCCAGCTGCAGCAGCTCCGCTTTACCCGCAGCCACGACCTTGGTGAGAGGCACCAGGTCTACCAGGTGCCTGCTGGCGAAACCGATGGAAGCTATGGTGGGATCCGTGCCGTTGCGTAGAACCGAGCCTGGGGATAAAAAAAAAACATCCGTCTTACGCTTTTTCGATCAGGTCACGTGTCCTGACGCGAGTTTAAGATTTTATACCCAACGCCGCTAAAGAAGTTTTCACTTCAAAATAAAAAAAAAGACGGGTTGCACTCCGGGAGTGCCGGCAGAAGTGAAAACTTGATTATTAACGTTGAGCATGTTTGATATTTTGGAATGGTATCTGTCTTACGCTTTTTCGATCAGGTCACGTGTCAGCTGACGCGAGTTTAAGATTTTATACCCATTACAGAAAAAGTGCTCAACGCCGCTAAAGAAGTTTTCACTTCAATAATAAAAAAAGTGCTTGAACAACAAAACAAGTGTCCTGTAAAATAATTATTATACTCTCAGATAATAATATACTCAACTAACGGTCCGCCCCGACTTCACCCTTGGTACATGTTTACGTTTTACGTTGTACTTCAGGGAATATTATAAAAAAATAATTTTCGAAATCGGTTCAGCCGTCCAGGAGTTATGCGCTTACCGACACATTTGGCGATTCATTTTAATTATATAGGTATACTTTATTTAGTACTAATCCAGTAAAAGTTTATTTTAAAGTTATTTATACCAAATAATCACCTTTCAGGCTTGTGTGTCCCGCAGTGGGATTGAGACCAAACAGACCACAGAAGAAAGCTGGCATTCTTGTTGATCCACCAATATCAGAACCTGTTGAAATACACAGAAAAATGAACAAAATTACATAAAAACGTATGACCATAACATCTGTCCTGACTTCAGCGACGCATTTGACAAGGTAGATCAATCTGATGTTTCTCAATAAATTACAGAAATATGGTATTAAGGGGTCCTATTTTATAATGGGTTGCATCTTACTTCAATAAAAGACAACAGGAAGTTGTTGTTAACGTTTTCGGGTCTTCACATTTCACAGTCACATTTTGTGTTCCCCAGGGTTCGCATCTAGGTCCGCTTCTCTTCGTTGCTTATATTTATATTTAATATGTCAGTGATATTATAGAGCGTTGCAAATACGCATTTTTTTTCGCACTTAATGGTTTACGAGATCACAAGAAATATTAATAGGTTGGAGAACATAGATGCTACCAATTATCAATAATTATTTATACTTTATATTATAAAGCTGAAGAGCTTGTTTGTTTGAATGTGCTAATCTCAAGAACTACTGGTGCGATTTGAAAAATTATTTCCATGTTGATTGTTGTAGCCCATTTATCGAGGAAGACAAGCGTAGCCAACAGAAGCGTAGCCACGTGAGTGAAACCGCGGAGCGCAGCTAGTTTAAATAATATGGCTCACAAGTATAAAGCCTATACACAATGATTAACTTTTATAATAAATTTTTCCAAAAAAACTTTCACGCCATCTCTCCACTCTCCCGCACTTCTTAATCCATAAAGTACTACCACACCCCGGACACTCCATACAAAATTATCGTTTTGACAGTCACACTGTAGAGAGTGCAAATGTGTGTGTTAATGTTTTAGGGTTCGCACATTATTTGTGACTAGCGTAAAGAAATTCGCGTAAACAGCACATTAACTAACAATTTTCTACGAAAAACGATCACAAATCCAAAATAATAAAATTACTTTAAGTCAATTTGATAGATTTAAATAT
Source organism: Colias eurytheme (assembly GCA_907164685.1). Classification (NCBI taxonomy): domain Eukaryota; kingdom Metazoa; phylum Arthropoda; class Insecta; order Lepidoptera; family Pieridae; genus Colias; species Colias eurytheme. Next base: position 61,418 of record CAJQZN010042362.1, on the reverse strand, counting down.
TGTTAATATTCGTTACGTATCGTCCTTGCAGAAAAATGCGGGCCATCTATAGCGTGATCGCGCGGGGTGAGGTAAGGGTTTAATTTTGGCGGGAGTCAGAGAGTGTCCGTTCTGTAGCGTTTAGCTACTATTATGTATTATGTGGTACTACACTAATCCATACTAATATTATAAATGCGAAGGTAACTCTGTCTGTCTGTTACTCAATCATGCCTAAACTACTGAACCAATTTGCATGAAATTTGGTATAGTGATATTTTGATACCCGAGAAAGGACATAGGCAACTTTTTACCCCGGGACATAGGATAGGTTTTATCCCGGAAATCCCACGGGAACGGGAACTATGCGAGTTTTTCTTTGACTGCGCAGGCGAAGCCGCGGGTGGAAAGCTAGTTTTTCATATTTTTTTATCATAAATTTTTCCAAAAAGCTTTTAATAACACCATCTCTACACTCTCGCACTAATCCATAAAGCTTTATCATAAAGCCGGCTCTACACTATCACTCACACAGCGCGATGG